>JAUEKZ010080645.1:3007-13015 GCA_031471865.1 Melibe leonina | reverse complement strand
TTTTTTCTTAACTTTTATATATTGATACATTCACATACACTCGTTCTGTGTTCATTGCTTAACCATTGTTAATCTTGGGTAGAATCTTTACAAAAATTAATTGCTGCAGGAAAACAATAAGTCATTTATTGTCCATTAGTGAAGAGATTATAAGAAGTCTTTAAATTAATCTCAAAATATGATACTGCTGATTGATGCATCCAACCGCTATTTTGTAGATGGAATCTGTGGATTTCTGCGGGAAATCAAGACCATCGGGCTCTATATAATCAGGGGAATTGTAGAACTCTGCAACGAGTTGGACTCTTCCCTCTGCTCCAGATGGGCGAGTAGCGATATGAAGTGATAGGATCACAATCACAATATACCATCATATCATCTTACGTGTTTATCCCAATCGGTGGACGCCGTCATCAAATGGCGCCATGGAGGGACCGCAGGGGCGAGATGTGGGAGTAGGGGTGGGGATAACACAGCTGACTTAGGGATGACGGGAGGCTGGCGGGGAGGGGGGACGAGAGGGAGGACGGCAGGGAGGAGCTCAAAGGGGGAGAGCTGCCGGCCTGAGTGAGGTTTTCGGGACGCGGCTGGGACTGCGGCGTGGCGAAGTTGACGCCATTGTTCTCGTGGTAGAGCACTGGGACTCGAACCATGCGGTGGGAGGCTGCCCTCTGGGACAGATTTGCTGCTTCCATCTCCGCAGCCAGCTGGCGTTTCCACTTGTTACGCCGGTTCTGGAACCAGATTTTCACCTAAAAAAATAAAGAAAGAAAGAAAGATAGATGATGGTATAATTAAATATTTTACACGCATGACACTAATGTGGCAGTTCAATAATTTGACAAAATGTATGGTAATATTCCTTTACTTAATCTATATTAAATAAATTATAACCTTTTTATTTTTTCAGAATGGAAGTTCAGGAGAATTTGATATCTAGACAATAGTTTGTCTCTAATACATTTCCATTGAATTCATCAACTTTAGACTGTCTGAATCAACTTTAAGAAATCTGATCTTTCATCTTTAGTTTTATTTCGGTTTTTTTTTTTATCAAGCTCTTAACCAACTTAAGGACTGCTTCAAATTGAGATGGTTCGTGTTTTACCTGTGTCTCTGTCAGGTGTAGGGTGGCCGCCAGACCAGCCCTCTCAGAACTGGACAGGTACCGTTTCATGTCAAAGGTCGACTCCAACTGGAATACCTGGAATGGAGAATATGAATGATATGCTTCGTCACTTCGAGTAATCACTACCATACTACAAACTCGAATAACGTATGGCTCATTCCAACACACTTACTTGAATTTTGTTCTAATCATTATTTGTTTCCAAGAAGAGAAAAAATTAAAGATGGTCTAAGAACGAACAGCAAGTAGATATTGTGCTTAGTAGATTCAAAACACATGTAATTTTTATTATTATTGTTTCTTTTTATTTATTCTAATCCTTTGTTTGCTGCTTTAATATAGTTTTAGAACATTCTAAATATGCAAGTGTTAAAATAGACAATAAAAGCCTTAATTTTGTGGAGATTTACTTTGCTCAACTAACTTGTGCGCTGAGAAAGCCACCCAGATTTATTAGTATTGTTGTATAATATCATCATTATTAACCCTTTAACTGCGGGGGGGGGGCAATTTCTAACCAAACAGAATATTCAAAATTTTGAAAAATTACGTTCCATTATACCAGATAGATAAATTTTTAGTGGACTGATATATCTATGCCAAAAGCCTGAAATTCAGTCCGCTGTAATTTTATTTTTCTGGTATGAGAACAGGCAAATCTTGAAGATTTTGATATCTAGTTTGTAGCTTAAGAAATTATATTAGCATCGAAAGGGTTAAAAACAGATTGATATATTGTGAAATGGCGGAAGAAGACGGGTGACTCCGTAGTTATGTGTGTACAATCCATGATATTATTATGGGACATCTACTGATACACGAGTATTGACAGTATACACATCACGATCTGACAGGACATGAAAAAGGGTGCTACAAAAAGTAAGAAGATAGTTTGTGTTGGAAGAGACGAGAAATTGTAGGAATAATAGTATAACCTTCATCAAAAGGTATTCAACCATTCGCGTAACAAGAAGGAAGGCGTCGACAACCAACGAAGTAAACAAGATAAAAGTCTCGGCCGATGGTTACGTGAATATCACGTTGTTGTCTTGTGCTGTAGGCCAGACGTTAGTTAGGTAACCTGGCAAGTCCGAATTAAACTCCGACCAGTTGCTGTCAAGTTTCCTCTTTCTAACATAATGGCTTTGCACATTTCTTATCATCGTTGGTTACTATAATAATAATGCTTTGTCTTATTTCATATTTTTTAAAGTGCCTACTTTTGCACTTGACAGGCAAGATCCTACAAATTAAATGCAAGTAGCAGCACAGAGATGATTATGATATTATGTAGTATGGTCTCTGGTAGCAGTACCCAGTACCCAGTACCCAGTACCCAGTGCCCAGTACCCAGTGCCCAGTACCCAGTACACATCTAGAGATACCACCAATCCTCTTGCATTCGACTACAGCTCCGTGTTCTATTCCTGGGTTCCCCATTCTCCCATTGAGAAAAGAAAAAAAATATTTTCCTGGTTTTAGTACCAAGTTTAGTTTTATGGGAGCACAATGACACAATCGGCCTAATTAGTTCCCCTAAACAACATACCTGACTTCTCGAGAACACAGTCCTCGTTTTCTTCTTCCTCTGTTTCCTCCTCTCCTCATCGTCACTGTCGTCCTTGCTGTTGTTGCTGTCCTCTTTTCCCATCCTGGACCTTCCGTCGTCGTTGTCCTCGTCTGCGGAGTCGTAGTGGTCCAGGGATGGACGCTTGAAGGGTGGGGAGCACAGTCGGTCCCCGGTTCGATCCTCTAGGAGGTCGTGGGGCGCATCGGGGCTGCCGCCTCGGGAAGAGATGGGCGATGGGGGCGCTTTGGGCGACGGGGGGCGAAGCCTGGAAGCAAGATGGTGATGACCTTATGGGGCGAAAAGAGAAGATAAAACTTGATATAAAATAATGATATAATTATGGTTGTCATTACTATTATTTTTCATTACTGTTACCACAGGAGATCAATCTCACCAGTCTACAGTCTCTGTTAGTGTTAGATCTTCTTACTCGAGATATGAATGACTTTAACTTGGAACATTAATGAGTAGATAAAGGAATAAATTATTTAATTCATTCTTTGAAACAAAAAAATATTATTTTAAGAGTGAATAAATAAATTAATAAAAAGGTAAATGAAATTTGTTTTAATCAATAGTTAGAATATAGTATTAGATAAATAAATAGATAGATAAACAAATTAATAATTCAATAGATTAATAAATAAATGAATAAAATATAATCGAACACAGATAGATAAGAGATAAATCAATAAATGAAATCAAATAAATCAATAAATGAATAAAATCGTTTGTATAACTCATATCACCAAACAATGCCCTAATAGAGAATCACAAACGCCATCTGCTACAAGTCTAGCTATATTGTTGTATCTAACCCTGGTGACATTTCAATCACTTGCCACCATGCTCTCATGGTCCACTTTTACCGAATAACCATAACCCTTGGGCAACCAGGCCTTAGCAAAGGGGACACAAAGGGAGTGATTAACAGGCCAGTATACTAGGACAAAGACAAAGCAAGACAAACAAAAAGCGACGTTTCGACCAAAGGTCTTTATCAGGACAAACAAGACTAAACAAAATAACAAAATAAACAAACAATTAGCAATTGAATCAATTTGAATTGATATCCAGTGCACTCTCGAGACAAAGCCGCAGAGCAGAAAAATTGATTTTTTTAAAAGTGTTTCAGAGCTGGATTTGAACCTGGGCCTGTTACTACAATATTCATCGCCTGGCTGATTGCACAGAGCTACGAGTTTATCCGCTTGGCAATCCGCTAACCATATTTAAAACCTACTCGTTCCACGCCAACGTCTAGTTGTAATAGTAGTAGCAGTAGTAGTAGTGTGTGGTAGTGAAAGAAGAAGAAGAAGAAGTGTTAGTAGTAGTAGTAGGGGTGTAGTGGTCGTGGTAGTAGAAGAAGTCAGTAGTAGTAGTATTAATATGTGGTAGTAGTAGTAAAAGAAGTAGTAGTCGTAGAAGGAGGAGGAGGAGTAGTAGGAGTAGGAGTAGCGGTAGTAGTAGTAGTAATAGAAATAGTAGTAGTAGTTCACATCATGCGGCAGAGGTTGTAAAGCCAATTGGAAGACAAAATCATTAAGAAACGAACAAGAAATAAACTGAAACAACACCAATAACAACAGCAGTGTCTTTTTTCTCTTTTTTTCAGATTATAAGATACAAATTTGGTAACGTATTCACGATAGTGTGGTTTTTTTAGGACAAATACACCGACAACACCAACAACACCTCTTCTTCCGGGGTTTACCAGAATGAGATAAAACCGAGAAAATAAAATGAAAATTTATTAGCGCTGGACTAGCTTCGAACTATCATTAAATCAGTGCATGCCATTATAATTATTTTAATATCAAACTACGTGGACTTAAGTGCAAAAAAGTGAATTATCTATTACAGAAAAACTAGCTCTTTCTATCTTGCATAATCATGGCAAATGATTAAATTGATGCAAAGGAAACTCCAAGATAACGAGATGAAAAGAAAGAAAAGACAAAAGAATGTGTAATATCTTAATATTATGATCCAACGTGTATTCAATCCTAGAACGCACGAATTTTAATGACTTTAAGTACGGCTCGGGTCAAGCGGTCTGTTTAATTCAAACCTGGTTCATACACGTTTTGGACTGCGTTAAACAAAGAGACGCCACCGCGAATAGCTGGAATGCAATTTAGATTTGATATTGACATTGAATGAGGGGAACTGTTGTTTTTTTTAATTATATAATAATATATAGATGTATATTTCATTTTTATTTTAATGTGCCTCTTAAGTTGATTTAAAGTATTCTTTTCTTTTTTTCTTTTTTTTTTTTTGGTTCATTTTAATAGTTTCCACGAGATGTAATAAATCTTTCGGGCCTGTCACAAAAGAACACGGGCGTTTTCTGGCGTCAGCCGCAGCGCAGCACCGCCATGGGGTGAGTAAAGCAGAGTAAGTAAGCCAAGCGCAAGTCAATAGTTGTGTGTTGTTAGGTTGGGATGTGCGTGTGTGTGCGTGTGTTATTGTTTGGTTAGTTTTTTTGTTTCTTTTTTTGTTTTTGTTGGTTTTTATTTATTTATTTTTTGGGGAGGGGGGGGGGAGGACCGGGCCGGTAACTCTTTCAATGCTAAGTTTATTTCTTAAACTACAAACTGCATATATCGAAATGTTTAAGATTTGCCTGTTCTTTTACCAGATAAATCAGATATCAGTAGACTCACATATACGCCAAAATCCTGAATCTGACCCTGCTGTGAAAGGGTTAAGGATTCAAAAATGCATACCATCCGTGGCTCACACACTGTCTTCTTCCCAACCTTTGTCCATGCTTGACATACTACTTTTGGAAGCTGTGTAAGCCGTGTGAACTAATTAGTTATGATTGCATCCCAACCCATGACTGCAGATGAGTAACGGAATAAAGACAACAAGAGAGAGAGAAAGAGAGAAAGAGAGAGGGAGGGAGAGAGAGAGCGAGAGAGTGAGTGGGTGAGTGAGTGAGATAGAGAGATAAGAGGGGAGGGGGTACATTCAGACACACAATGAGACAGTGATGAGAGATAGAGAAAAATAAGATATGGAGATTCCTTCATTCATTCATTCATTCCTTTATCTATCTATTTATTCATTTATCTATTTATTTATTTATTTATCTATCTTATTGATTTTTTACTTTGTTTATCTATTTATTAATTTATCTTTATATCTATTCATTTAATTCCGTTTTTTTTTAGGGTGGGTGGGTTTCTGCAAGATCAAAACAACGCGTTTTGACATAAGATACCAAACATCTTATCTGCTAAACCAGAGTTTTCTATCGCAAACTTCTTAGATCTTCCATTCAATTTTGAAAGGACGTTTGTCGATCCCAGATTACTTCGCAACCCTATCATGAACGGATGGGTCGGTTTCGGTACGTATCCATTTGATTAAACATTTTTAATCGACCCAGAGCACACCTTGGATGCATGGCCTTCCCTCCAACAAGATGTCTTGAATCGATGAGAGAGTGATTGCGTTCTTCTTTGTTCCGGTAGCAAACTGCTATTATGCGTTAAGAGCTTTAAATTCTCAAGGTCTTGTCGGCGGTAGCAAGGATTATTATCACTAGAGTGAATTAGACTGCTGTGTGGACTGCTATATCATCGTGTGTCTATGAATCAGACTTGCTGCTGCTGCTGCTGCGAACTGCTGTGTCCGTGAATAATTGATGTTTATCAGTCTTTGAGTCACAGAGACGCAAAATGATGAGGGTAAATTCAACCTGAATTATTACCTCTTAAGCTTCGTTTAAACAGCCCAGTAATTCAACGGCTTCGAAACCCAGCCATTCATTGCTTCCACTTCCCATAAACCCTCATAAAACCTCATTCACTAGCACTAACAACACAGTTATAATCCCGTTCAAAACAATAAGATTCTCTTTTTTTTAAGACTTTAAATTATAGTTAATCCTTTCGAATAGGAGAAGTCAGTGGTAGTCGAACTGTTGGTGACGCCGCACAGGGCTCAAGGGGGGGGGGGGGGATTGGGTTCGATTCCTACAAGCGCATTTCAGGTTTTTCTGAATTTGGCAAGAACATTAGCTCCAATTGGCTCACTTCACCTTAGTGTAAAAAAAAGGTTTGGGAAGTGATATTTGATCAACAACCGTCCTGTCCAGAGTGCGGCAATCCTTGCCACTTGTAAGCTTTACGCTAGTGAAACTGGGATAAGCTCTCCGTCATTGGGCTCTGAACGAATGATAATATTGTTTTTAATAATGCATAATATTATATGAGACAAATTCATAAAAAGCAGAAGAATTAGAAAGTAGAAAAGTGGATAGAGGAGGGATCGAACCTAGAACATGTCTCAGCACCAAGGCTGCCAGCACATTAAACTACGAGCCTATCCGCTTAGCAACCCGCCTTGAACCCAATCGAATGATATTTAATGTTAGAGCTATTTCAATTCTCTCAAGTATGATATTTCAACTTTCCATCTTCATGATTTAAGCCAAACAGTTGCGACTTCTACTCATTTGTAAAAACGGATACGAATTAGAGCATAATGAAAATAAGAGGGTAGGTAAATTTTCTTGCAACACGCACGTATTAAAGTTAATTTGATGATACTATTATTAGTACCATGTGTAAGGGGGAGCGGATAGCTCAAGTGGTTAGCTCGCTGTCCGTGCTGCCGGCCAGGCGATGGGTGCCGTTGTGGGTCCCGGATTCGAACCCCACTCTGGTCAATTTTTCTGTCTCTCCATTTTTCTGCTTTCCTTGGCTTTGTCTCGTTTCTGCACTGCACACTATCTCAAGTTTGTCTCATTTCTAGTACCATGTGCTTGAGTTATAGTGTACACCGTTCCCTATTTCACAATGAACCCAAGTCAAGGGAGATAAATACAAATGACAAAATGGGACGTGACGTAATACAATAAATGAAGAACAAGCCTATGATAAAGAACAACTCTGCTGTCTTCCTGCGAAGATGCAATGAAGTGTCTCCTAGTAGTTCATTGATCTCCCATTCCCTGCCACCCGCTGCTCGGAGCGTAAAATACGATCCCATTCATTGATTGATAAAGATTTCGTCGTTATCAAACCATGGAGGCAAGTTACACCAAGGATTCTAAAGTCACTTTTAATATAATAGCATAATAATGAGTATATTTTCCTCCACGCTCTATCTACCCCGTTATTTACTCATCAAAACATCGGCTTTCCTGACTTTTAGTAATTATCCGATTTCCGCCGCGAGGCAAAAACATTTTTTTTTTATCAAGTCGTTTTTCTAGACGACCCTCTCATCATCATGAATGAGAATTCAATTTCAGGACTGAGGATTCTTCAACCAATTACAGCCGGAGTAGAATGGATCACACAATGCATCGATGTAACATAATAAACTGTCGTAGTCTTAATCATTCTTTGGGGTAATGACAGGGCGTGGTGGTTGTTGTATTGTGACTCCCAAGCAACCATTAATTGAATATTGATCCTAGAACTCTGTTGGGAGTCAAAATGTCTTGAGTTCTTTATCTTCTGCCTCCCTTTTAACTAACAAGCACCGTTGGCTCCATAGACTACCTTGGAACCAATGGTCCAGAGGTTTGAACCCCGGCCGTGTATTAATTACATGATGAAATTATATTATCATAAAAATCGTCGTGAGCAGCGCTTTCGCCAACATTATGGCAACAGTACTCAGAATTATTAGCCCCGTGTAAATTATCTGTGATAAGCTGAAATTGTCAGATGAGCCAACCGTTTGTGTGTCTGTACGTTAACCCTTTGACAACAAGGTCTGAATATAACTCGACTGAAAATAAATGCAAATCGTGAAAATTTACATGTTCAAGCTTTTGGCATATTATGTCAGTTCACTGAAATCTGATTTATCGAGGCACAACTTGAAGATTTCGATGTCCAGTTAGTAGTTTGATTGAAAAGAAACTTAGCTATGAATGAGTTCAATTGTCTTGAGACTCTCCCTCTGAAATGACATGAAATTTGTTTTGTTTTTTCAAAGGGCGATAATCGGGCACCAACCAATCAACACCCATTTCCTACCTCCTAACGGGATTTTACCTGCTTGAAATATGAAATCAATACAAAACAAACAACAACAAAAAACATCGATTCAAACGCCAAGCAGGTAGATAGCGCTGTGTCCACCCTACTCGCTTTTGGGTTTGAAATTTTCCTGTTCAAATCTTCACTGTACGGTGATTTTGAAAGGATTTGGTAATTCTGAGCAGTAGCATGCTTCATGTAGAGTTTTGTGTCGTTTCAAAGAAACAGGCGGGGGGGGGGGGGGGACATATAATTGATTAACGGGGGTATCGGCTTTACAAAAAAATACAGTAAGTCAGGGCGATTAAAACTGAATCTGTGACATTTGACAATTCATAGTAGTGTTCAGCTCCTACTTTTTAATTTGGGCAAGAAGTTCAAGTCAAAGTCAAAGACGAGTCATAATATTAATGTCATTGTGTCATGAATCAGGTCATTGAACCCCTCTTCGAATTCCAACCTAGGACATCCATCCCTCATTATTTCCCTTCCATTCTCTATTATGATTAAACCTTGTTTATTGGGAGTTCAAAGGGTATCATCTTAACCCTTTCACTGCGAGGTCTGATTCAAGGCCAACTGAATCATATGCGAAATCTTTAAAATGTACGTGATCTTATATCTTCAGTTCACTGACATTTGATTTATATGGTATAAGAACAGGCAAGTTTTGAGGACTTTGGTGGCCTTAGCAGTGAAAGGGTTAACCTCCTCCTAAGAACACCGTTCATAGTGTTCAATAGGTAGAGCTTCAATCACGGAATCGTTAGGTCGGCGGTTCAAATCCCTGCGCGAAATACCTAAGGCGTAAAGATTGACATATCATTAACATGTCTCGCTAGCATTCGGTATCATAGGAACAGTGCGAATACTGAATGGCCAGGTGTTGGTATACTGTGACTGGGGTGAAATACGTAATTGAGTGAGCCCTCCATTCATCTCTGTGTGGCAGCACATTAAATTGTCTCTGGCCGGAATTGTGTTTAAAAGGGCAGTAAACTCGCGACAAACCAACCAAGCCACAATGAAGCTACAAGTATGAAATATTTATTAAACTTTTGTTCTATTCGCACCAGAACGCTCCATGTATCTCGTACTATGCTATGTTCATAATAATATAATGGATCTTGGATAAAATATTCATTTTAAGAAGAAAAAAAAGTAGTTGACTTTAGAGCTCTATTTATAATATATATATTATGTGTGTGGTGGGGGGGGGGGTGGGTGGATGGGTGTGTGTGTGCATTGCATAGTCGCGCGTTGTGTATGTGTGTGTGGGGGGGGGGGGGGGGGGTAAA
>JAUEKZ010080535.1:0-16534 GCA_031471865.1 Melibe leonina | reverse complement strand
AACCAGCTAATCCTTATTTAATCTTTGTATTTAAAAATACAAGCGAAAAATATAAATAACAAATATTTTGCCAGAACAAAAATCAATTTTTAATATTAAAAAAGACTCCCCCCCCCCCCCCCCCCGCCTCCAAAAAACAAAGCTTTTTGCTGGCAATTGATCACTAATATTTTAATCAGGTTGAATATTTCATTTGCATACCTTAGATGCCTTAATGAGCTGTTCCTTCTCTTTCTTTGGTTTCTTCTTTGGAGGTGGGGTCGATGTCGAGGGTTTCTCCTGGTTGCGTTTGATCCTCCTCAGCTGTTCCTGAATCCTCCTCCTCTCTTTCCTCATCTCATCCTTCTGCTGGTCATCGATGGCAGCAAACTGTTTGCTATTTCACCACAAAATAGGAAAAAAATTATTATTATAATATGTTGCTATATTACTTTTTACTAAATTTACTAAGTTTATTATTCACACTGACAGTAATACTCGGCCAAGTCAAGTGAAGTCAGTTAATTTGAAGAAGAGGAATATAAATTAAAAGTTAATCTGTACTCGGGGTGCACAAATTGGGAATTGCAGACTTTCCTCTCTGATAATGTTACTCTGGCCCACAAAACACATCCTCATCCCTCACTACACATAGAGAACACAGACAAAATTACTTGGCACACTACACAGATCCCCAAAAAGATTTCTGTCAGCCTGGAAGACCAGTGGAGGACTATAGGGGGAGGGCAATGCTGATAT
Organism: Melibe leonina; assembly: GCA_031471865.1. Classification (NCBI taxonomy): domain Eukaryota; kingdom Metazoa; phylum Mollusca; class Gastropoda; order Nudibranchia; family Dendronotidae; genus Melibe; species Melibe leonina. Next base: position 15,796 of record JAUEKZ010080535.1, on the reverse strand, counting down.
TGGTATCCAGCCAAGATTACTCAGAAAAAACCAGGAAGAAGAGAAAAAAAAGACGAAAATAATCTATACATTCATGTTATTTATGGCACTCAGAAATATCAAAAATCATTGTCCACCCTCACCACTTAATATTGATAAACATAATGACTTTCTATTTATCTTTTAGTCAGAATATCTAAGTGGTCTTTGTTTTAATCCTTTTACAGCCAGCTCTGGTTCTAACTGGTATTAGAATAGGCAAATCTTTAAGATTTCGGTGTCTTTGGCAGTGAAAGGGTTAAGACTTACATGAAATTTGGATCCCTCGTTTGTCGAATGCGAAGGTAGGCGTCAATAACAACTGGATTGCTGACAATTTCCGATCTTTGATACGGTCTTCCCTCGTCATTTTTGAACGTACGAACAATTTTTAACTTGCGACCATGATGTTGCTAGACAGAAAACAGACAAGATGATTATCTTTATTATGTGTCTTATAATAAACTTTTATTTCATATCAATAACAAAAACATTTCTTCCTTTTCATTTCCCTTTTACTTTGATCAACTACAACACTAATACAACAAAATTAGACCCAAGATATTAAAAAAATCTTAATTTAATTTACGAAGTAAATATTTGAAACACATTACTTAGTCAGACTTTAATAACATAACATACAAAATGACTATCTACTTCATAGAAAGAAAACCCAAATTAGTGAAATCATATTGTAGAAAAGTTAAATTTCATCAAAGGTTGATACAAAGTCTATTTTTATCAAATCATTTGGAACATCTTCCAGATTCTTGTCATAAAAAGATTAAAAAACAAAGACAACAAGTTAAATTATTTCCGTACCATGATATCATCATCTTTGCCTGGAGGACCATTCTTGTTTGACTTTTTGTCTTTACCATCTGTAATTTCACCTCTCAACATACGCTGTAGTTCTCTGCGCTCTGTCTCTTCTTTCTCTCGTGAAAGCTAAATTAGAAAAAAAAATAAAAGTACAGTATTAAAACAAAGAGTTCTAACTTTATAATAACTATAATTTTTTTTTACTGAATTGTAATTATGATTATTTAAAAAAATGCATGAATGACTATGTTTCAAAAGACAATGCAGTCATGTAACATACAAGAGGAATGGCCTGGGTTCCACTATATCTGTCAACCTTTGAAGTATGTAAATAGATATAGAGCCCTTGGTCTTGATAGAGTATAGTAGATGATCAGCATCCCTTGTCTGTACCACTCTAAGAAACTGGGTTTGTCTAAACATGGACCCCATACAAGCCTTTTCTTTAATATTTTTTCTTAGTAAGACGATAAACCTCAATTAATAATTAATAACTTTTTTTTTCAACACATGCAATTAGAAAACAGTGAGGTAGCTTCGAACTTCTATTTCTCTTTAAAGCTAAGTTGCCTATTAGAACCTACCACCCCTCCCCCCTTAAAAAAATACCCCAAAAAACAACTGTTAACCTTTGAGAAAATGTGCTACAATAATTCATTACGTACCTCTGTGCTTGTCTTTTTGTTTGACAGAAGACTTTCAATATTCTTCCCCATTTCTTCAAAGTCTGAGTCTTCTCCTGAAGTGGACTCCTCATCCGTAGAAAGTGCTTCAGAGGAAGCCAACACTCTTGAAAAGGACAAAATGAATTATGATACTGAAGGGAATGAAAGCAGCTCACAGCATTATCAAGAACTAGCAACCCTATTACAGTTTTGCTGAAAACATATAAGATATTCTATATCATAGAATCACAGATACCCAATATTTGTAAAAAAGAAGGTAATTGTAGGTGTTCTAGACATGATCTTCATGTTTAACATCATTGTCACAAATATCACAACAAAAAATGATTTAAAACATAAATAAAGACAATAAAAAAAACCCAGTGTCATTACTCCTTATACTAAGTGCTTCTTTCATTGTAGATTTTAGTAATGTCTCAATACAAAACAGAAAAGAAAGTACTGACTTATGATAATGACTGAACACGTTCAATAAACTTTTGATGTGTATTTATTTTATTCAACTCTTTCTTCTCCCACCCAAAAACAAAGAAAATATCTAATGGCATTCAGTGTTAAAATATATTTGTTTTCTTGAACAACTCCATTCCAAGACCAAAATCTAAGAAAATCTCTCCGTCTTGCACTTCATTAGTATATTAGGACTTATATGTTTCAGTTTCTAAAATCAATCGCTAGAGGCCAGGAGGCTGCACCGTGACACCCAGTCATACATACACATAAACAAACACACACACATAAAAACTTTCATAGGGATAGTTGAAAAGTTCATATAAAAGATCTGATTTGGCAATCCTTTTTAAAATGTGATCTTTATAAAACAGGAGTTATGATATACATAGGAACATAAATAAAGAAAAATATGTTGTAATACCACTATCTTGAAAAAAAAAAAAAAAAAAAATGATAGGCAGACTTACCTATTCTGCAGATCAAATATTCGTTGGCACTCGTCTTTGTAGCGCTCCATGTGCTCTGCTGCAGAGTATCGGTTTCCTCTGGCAAATTTGACCCAGCCTTGAAAGATTGTAAATCAAGGTATATATGTGATACAATGGAGCTAATCTTTTGTCTTGTTAAATAGAATAAATACTTTCATGGGTTTTCAAAAATCAAAATCGTTCTTTGACTAAAAAAAATAAATTCCACTTACCAGATTCCTGCATTGTGCATTTTAATAAAGAATGTTAACATTAAAAAAAACCAAAACAAAAAAAACCAACAACCAACCCACAAAGACAAACTAAAAATCTGCAAACATACCAATAAAAAAGCAACTTGATGAAAAGAAGCATGAAAACAGAAAAGAACTCTGGTTCAGGGAATAAGGAAAGAACGAATGTTAAGTGGGGGAAAAAAAAGATGAAAAAAATGAAGAAATGTAGATAAACAATAACATGAGCAATCAAAATTTACCGGTAGCATCAGTTCCCTGCTTTGCTTGTTCTGTAGACATTGTCCTCACAACATCAATCACCTCCCACCTCGTCAATTTCTTAATCTGTAAAATAATGTATGGAGTGATGAAATATCAACGAACTTCAACCATTTCTGTGTTACTCATTATCATAGCACAAATAAATATGGAAAAGATACTATGAAGAGAACAAAATGCAGTTTAAGTATGCTTTCCATGGGGGGAAAAATGTTCTTTCATAAAATGCCTCTAACCATTACTTAATCTGATATAAGAGATGAAGTCTGTACGTCCAGGAAGGATTATGCCTGGCTGATACTGTTGATGAGATTGTATAACATGAGATGTATTTTGTGATCATTAAGTTATGTGTATGTTGTCACAGTATATGTGCATGGAGCAATGTGCAATAATACATGACAATATCCTCGTAGACATATCAAGAATATCAAATCTCATCATGCATTTCCCAAAACTATCAATTGAAGAGATAGATCATCACTAAAATACAAACAACACTACAAGCTACAAGTAATGGCAATTACCTCCGACTCGTGCACCCCAAACTTCCTCAACAGCTGCTTGGCATCTTGCAGATTCAGTCTCCGCAAATCGGCATCAGTTCCAGTCACTGTCTTTTTAGCCGGAGTTTCTTTCTGCTCCTCCTTAGTTTGTGGTTTGTTTGGCACCTAGACATCATGATAATCATAAGAAGGAATTATATTACTACAAACAATGAAAGTAAGAAATTTTGGGAAAAAAAACCCAAAGAATTACATATATATCTATATTAGTACAAGCAATGTAGAAAAAAAGCAAACTACAGATGTAAAAAATAAACATGTTTGGTTTTTTCTTTTTTAAATCAATATAAACCTGTCCTTAGTACACATCTAAGTAAAATCTACTTATCATTTTAAGAAAGAGTGAAGATCATGGAAATGAATGGTGAAACTTGAAAATCATACACAAAAAGTTAATGTTCATAGTAGGATACTGTTATCAATTCAGCTCCTATGTCAAAAAAATGAATGAAAAAATTATAATCGGCTGCCATTCCGAGAGATTTCCATTAAATCACCTTTATATAAGAAAAGCCTTCACCACATCCAGTGGGATCCGCTAACCCGTTAAGTTGGAGTAGACACTTCCCTTTCATGGCAGCAATATAAGCTCGGGTCGTGTTCCAGGGAGCTGCTCTGATCTGAAAAGAAACAAAAGCACAATCTCTTGATTTTAAAAAATAATATAAAAAAGAATTTAGTTCAAAAACCAAATACACACATACAAAATGGATTAAAAAGAGAAAAAAATTACCTAACAATTAACAACCAAAACTATTAATCCCAGGAAATAACTCATGTTAGAGATTATAATCAATACTCCTGTTTGATTTCAAACTCAAATCTAACTTAAATGCATCAAGCCAAGAAATTCAAAACATCCCCTTTTCATTAACAACCAATAAGAAAATGAAATCTTTATCTATTACCTCATCATCAATTTTGGTTTGAGTATCTTCCTCGTTATCATCCTCAGGTGAAAATAAGGATTTCTCCCCATAGCCTGCATCCTGAAATAAAATGACATGATATATATTCTTGTGTTATATCAGTACCATCAGTGTTCTATAGTATTTATCCTACCTAAGTGGAAAGTTTCATTGAACACTAATATCAAACCTTTCACAGCAGGGTCTAATCCTAATTGAACTGATATTATGCAAACTCTTCAAAATGTACAAGTTCTGTACAATCAGATTTAAGTAAGCCAATATATGTCAGTTTACTTGAATCTGAATTATCAGGTATAAGAACATGTAAATCTTGACGATTTTGATATATCTAGTTACTAAGATTAGAGACAACCTTAGTATTGAAAGGGTTAATATGACCAAGAGAAGTGTATCAAACATTTTGGCCTCAGAGTATTTTGGCAATTTTTCTCAGCCCTTGCAGAAGACATTTGTGGTGTGGGTCTTGGTGTAGTTAAGTTCGACCCTTATTTTACCTCTAAAAACTCACAGTAAATTATCCTCACTGTCTAATTAAAGTAATCATTGGGTAGCGGATAGCCAACTGGATAATCATGCTATCATGTGCTATTGACGATATACAATAGGTACTGGGTTCCCAGTTTGAATCCACATCATGCAACTTTTCAACTTAAAAAATTAAATTTTTCTTCTTCCTATGCCTCTGTTTCTCATCGGCACTGAATATACACTTTTATCTTCCTTACTTAATAGAATTGATTATAGTATTTGACAGTAACAAAGGCCACTAACTTTGAGTCTCTGTTCAGCGGTGATGAGACTGTACCAGGCACAGCATTGTTCAGGCGACACCATTGCCCTGATCTCTTCGTCAGTTGGGAGGCGGAAGTCTGGCTTCAAAACCCACCAGTTTGAGTCGATACCTGCATGGTAAATGAAGATCAGATTCATTTAATACTGGCACGTCAACAAGGTTTGTTAAATTCTACTTATAAATGAACAATAAAAAAACTTAATTATTTACAAATATATTCTTAAAATGTCAAATTTGCATTTTTTAAAGATAAACAGATAACTCAACAAGGTTAGTCTGTTCTTCAAACATTTATAGAAACATCATCCATAAAATTAAAACTTCATTCAAAGTTGTGATTGAACAAAGTTTTTAGGTTTTCCGAAAGCTGAAAGAGTCATTTACTCTCATTAATTCCCGTTTCTATAAGCCTTTCACAGCTGGGTTTGAATAATATGCAACATCTTCAAAATTTACAAACTCTTATACCAGAAGCAAATCTTGAAGATTTTGACGTGTTTAGTAAATAGTTTATTAGAAAAAACCTTAGCATTAAAAGGGTTAGGAAAATCAACATCATCAGAAAAAAAAAAAAAGTATGAGAGAAAAATATTCATCAAAAAGTACAGAATGACAACTCCAAAAAGGAACTGTGAAATATATGTCAACAAGGAAAATGCAAGTACTCTTTATTTGAAAGGACAGAAAGGTTCCTACCTGTTCTTTTAAAATCGGCACAAAGTTTTAACCGTTTTCTAATACTGCTTTCTGAATGGGATGAAAATGCTTTTCTTATGTCTTCTATTTTGATTTTGCGAGGTTCATCTTTACTCTTCCAGAACAATCTATAAATAAACACCTGAAAACAAGAAAAGCAAAAGGAAAAAATAAGGATAAACTTGCATTTGAGTGAATCATCAGAAGCAAACAGAAATGTAGATTTTTACACATTTTAAAGGACTTCATTACCTTAAGGTAACAGAAAAATAGCTTTAACAATATATTAATTTATTGAAATAAAAATCCAGAGGAAATAAACTAGATGAAGAGAGTAAGAAGAACTCTTAACTTGACAATTGACAACATCAACATGAAGACAGACAGCACGAGTAAAGCACTTTTATGAACTTACTTGAAGAAAATCTCTGATGAAATTGTTGGCACGCTTTGAATTCGGGCCGGGCACTTCCATCAGTGGCCCTTGTTGTCCCACTGTGTACATTGTCTCCACATCTCGGATAAAATACCTGAGGAACAAGATAAGAACACTTATGCTCTGAATCATTGAATAGCGCAGTCCTGATAAAGTCAAAGAAAATTGAGACTTGAAAAAATGCCGACTTTAAGCAAATTGATTTGAACCCTTTTAATGCTAAGAACACCAAAATCTTCAAGATCTGCCTGTTCTTATACCAGATAAATCAGATTTCAGTGAACTGACATATGTAAAAAGCCTCATTTTTATATGTCAGTCTGATCTAGATGATTTTGTAGGTTTCAGTTAGGTTAGAATCGGATCTTGCAGTGAAAGGGTTAAATAAGGTCTAAATGGAAGGCAAATTATCTTAGAATGCAATTTTTCAAATCAATTTACTTGATGAGCACATTAGTTGTACATATGATCAATCTTGCCTGATAATTCAAGCACCATTTATGTTCTCTAATAAAACAGCCGATGTTTCTTCTCTCCTCTGCCACACATCACACTGCTGCAACCTGTCTCTTTATTCTATTAAATGTGTGGTGCTGAAATACTATCCCAAATCAGTACCAGATTTTCAACTTTTTGTCTTTTTTGGGTTTTTTTCTCTCGAAAATCTAAGCAATGTTTTACTTGAAGCAGTTGAAAGTTATGAGCAGGCAGATAAAACGATTTACCAAGAAAGAAAAAATCTATCGATTTTAACGAAGTGTTGACTCAATACAAGTTAACTTCATCTGGATTGCACTCAAAAGTTATAACAAACTCAAGCAACTAATTACAGTAGGATTCCGACATATCATTCAAATGTGAATTGTGAATGAACAAAAATCATAAAAAGAGTAAGTAGTAAGTAGTTATTTTTTTTTAAAAAGGATCGACTAACCCATTGCGAGTCCGTAAAACAAGAAAGTCTGTTTGGGGAACTGTATGTTCATAAACCGGGGATCTGAACATGTTGTTTTCAAGAGCCTGAAGGCAGCTTCCAGGCTTCATGGCACCGATAAAAGGGGAGGTATGAGCATAAGCAAGTTCTCCAAATTTGAAGTTTGGAGGACTGGAATCTTTTCCTGGTTTCTGAAAGAATAGAGTTCATTTCTTGAATATGATTGGCAATTGTCAGAGATGAGACTTAAAAATATAAATGAAAATTTATTGAATTCAACTTCTAAAGTGAGTAAAAAACCATCTCTATATTTTCTGTGCTTAACTAACATTTTGCAAGTTACATGCTCTTACCCTCTTGTAATAATTCTTGATCTTTGAGGCCATTCCAACTTGGTTGATCAAAGAGGGAAACTCTTCGGAATATTCCACTAGAATCAACTCTCCATCCATTCCAGTCAGGTCTTGAGCTGTTCTCATGAAAAAAATCTCCCCTCCACCGAAATCCTGCCTCTCTTGGTCTCGAATCTGAACCCAAATATAAATATCTTATTTAAATTTTGAATCATCTTCATTTCGAGTCATGTTTTCAAAATAAAAGATTACTCAACACAAAAATATGCATAAAATTTTATATTTTTAATAGCATCAATATATTTTCAAAAGTTTTATATTTTTTAAAAGCATCAATATATTTTCATGCTTATGTTAATTTTTAACCCTTGTTGTGCGCTTGTGCCGTGACCTGCCTGTGAACTCATTACCCCTCCTCAGTGTGAGCTTGCCTGGTCATGATAACAGGTAACATCCCCGTCATGCGAGTTTGCCCTGGTTTGTTGTTGTTGTGTGCATGTCGGTCATTAAAAACATTGATTACCGAAAACCATTCATATGATTTGTTAGGAACCCGTGATTTTTATACAGAGTGATGAGGAACGTTTTCGTAGATGCTCTTTTAAAAAAATTAGAATTAATTATTTTTTCATTGATATAACCTTGCGTAACATAAAGTTTTGTTTAAATGAAAATTGATAGCCAAACAGTTTTTTAAATTATTTAGTATCTTAAACACCTTCTTCAATAACACATGATCAAATACTGCCTATCACGAATCAGCTGTTTGAGAGCAATGGGGTAGGAGTGGTCAAGTTTGCATTTGATCATTATCGTTAGCAATAAAAATTGCGAACGAGCTGTTAAAGTTGAAGGTTGCATGACGTAGTCAGCGTGTCTGGTTTAGTACTGACCAATAACATGTCTGGGAAGCCCCAAGCTTTTATCAAAGATTGTAAGGGGCCTTACCGGGCTTGCAAAACAACCAAGAAAGAACTCAAATAAATACAAAATAGCAAGGTGTTTAAATAAATTTATAGACAGTATACTATATATATTCACCTATAAACACTCTTTAAAGTCCACAAAAGCCGTTATTTTTAGAGATTATGCAAATTATTGACAAAATATTACTAAAAAAATATGTTCTCCTCTCCTTATGAAACCCTACAGATCCCTTCAATTTTTCCCATGAAAGTAAAGCAAACACCATGATTTATTGAGACCTGGTGGTTGGTGCATCATTCAAGACTATGCTGGGTGTGTAGTGAGATTAGTCAGTGTGTAATTTTCCGATGTAAACAATGTCAAACAGCATCATAGACTAGAGAGAAAGATAGACAGGAAATGCTCGTTCAGTTTTGGTTCGGCTTTTCTAATTGTTTCCGAAGTCTGCCTTCTTGAAATTAAGGTTGCGACAGACGCGTTTCCTTGTTACTACATGTTTTCGAGACAGGTTGCGATGATTAGAAATGATGAGAATCAATCTAAAACTACTCATAATTGAAGGACAATGACAAGCTATAAGAACAATGCTCATTGTTAATGGTTTTATTACTTTCATAACGTTTATGTTTTGAACAGTGAGGAAGAAACACAGCACTAGGCCTAGTTAAGAAGTGTGGTCCCGATAAGCAAAGAGAGAAATTAAGATGCAGACTTGTAACATATACTTTAAATGAATGCTAATTATGGCATCTACCCCTTCAAATAGTTTAATCTCATAGGAATTAGGGACTTAGGGTTATGGGTTAGGATGGTTGAGATGCGTGTGTAGTAGGCCGGTAAAACCCGGTTCCCGCCGTACAAGGATTAAGATCAACAGAGGCAAAATGGAACTAAAAGCAGCATCGATCTTAGGACTAGCACCATTTGATTCATTTTTGGTATTTTTTTAAACTAAATAATCACAAATGAGGTAGGTCTATAGTTGAAAATTATAATTTGAAAACTAGTGTCTCTGATTTCAAACATCAGTAGAAAGAAAACAGTGCAATGGCAATAAAAAAGATTGCATATTATGGAGCATTTGATTCAATTAAGCTTACCTTTGCTTTTCTCTTGATGACTTTGTTCAAGCATTGAACAGGATGCGGCCCACAGTTTGCTAAGAGACCATGAGAGTACTTCTTCAGAGGGGGTCGATGGAAGGTTCTCAGTTTGCTGGGACCAAGATGGGTTGGGAAGAAGGGCTGCCGCAATTCAGCGGCTGGTATCGAATGCTGAATTACAGAGCTACCAATATTTGGACGCAATGCATTCTCCATTTGTTTGGGACTGTAGTACTCATCATTGGACAAGTTGAACACATCTTTGGCATTCACAGCTGATGGTACCTATTGGTTTTACAACAAGAGGATAAAATAAAAGAAAGTTAAGTTTGCAAAGTCAAATCATTTAATATTTAAAAAAATCGAGAAAATCTTCCATCACACAGGATAAAAGATTAAGAAGTATTTATCCAGAAATAAATAATGAAAATCAAAATAATGCTTGGGAAAAATATTACCTCTTCATTCTGGTTTTGTTCGTCTTTTAAAATTCCTGCTTTCCCGAGGAGGATCTTGCTTTTTCTTAAACTTTCCTGTATATAAAACAGAGATATAATGGAAATGAAACAATAAAGAGAGAAAAAACAACAAATGTTTTCAATTTAATTTAATTTTTGAAGAATTTGTGTTTTCAATTTAATTCAATTTTTGAAGAATTTGTGTTGACATATTGGTGCAGTCATGGCTATCTTAGTTGGATCAGGTATAATTTTAATGGCAGATCCATAAAGTTTGGACACAGCTAATTCATAAATTTCACAGTCACAATACAAATCTACTATTCTAGATTGTCATCAATGGCGTTTTCTTAGGGACAAATTATGTGGCAGAACTTTTTAGTCAACTTAAAGGGAAGCAGTAACCAGGTGCAAAGAGATTCCTTTGGAGGAGTACTGGAATGTGATTGTTGCAATTGTGTGATGCACTATTTTGTGCTTCATGCACAATTTCACACTTAACTTGTAATTTATAACACTTGGAATATGTGCTATCATCCTGCAACTCCTAAACCAAAATGATTAAAATTTTCAGATATTCAATTTCAATGCAGTTAAATTTCCTATCCTTCTGTTAAAGTTTTGATTCCAATATCTATGATTTTATCATTTTTGTAGTGTAACATGTTTTTGGGTCACCTGGTACATAGTTCCTTAATAAAACCTTTAATTAAATACTTTGCTTCAATAAAACTACTGAAAATATCAAATCTTCACTTTTTGCTACTTCTCAAATAAAGCATTTATGACACTTTAAGAGTTAAGATAATAAAACCAATGAATAAAAACCTCATGTTTCAACAGGCGATAATCAAAATATAAATATATCTGTGAATAATACATATTGAAAACAGACACTACGAATAATTACAAAAAACTTTGTACATAATAAATCAAAGTTTGAAATAAACAAATGCAAGTTATGTAATAAAGAAAACAAGAACAGTGCTCATATAAGAGGAAGAATATTGCATGTTGAACTTATACCTTCTCTTTCTTTGTGCCAGGCTCTTGATCCACTTCTTTATTTGGATCGACGTCATCAGGAATTCCAAGAATGATGTTCTCATCATTCGGGTCCAAAGTCATCACTTGTGGTGTTGGTAGATTATCCATATTCTTTTGAATTATAGTAAACCAATGAAAGTCTAAGAGATAGCGAATAATAAACCCACACACTAACTTCCCTTTTTCAATTCTCTCATACACACAGTGAGCTTTGAGACAAAATGTTTATGAGCTATGTAATAAAATCTAGTCCAAAAAGATTCAGTCTTTCCCCCTGTCATATCTTTGCTTTAATTAAATGAGAAAAAGTTGCTTTCAGGACAAACACAGTTTCATAGAAAAAATATGCTACAACCTAAAGGAAAAAGAAAGTATCAAAGCAAAACAATTTAAAAACATTTTAGAAGGGGCACAATCATTTCTATAAATGAAACAAATCTAGATTTAAGATATCTCAGTCAACTTCAATGTTGAAAAGCTGACAAAACTTTAAATTCTAAATTGGCAGACCAACCCACCTGTGCATCCCAAATAATATCGTCCTCCCACTTCTTGTAGTTCAATGCTTCATTTTCAATGGGAAAAATGGAGAAGGTTTCCAAGTCTTTCCCTATTTCATTGTCTGTAGAGGATAAATATTTATGATGAACAAAGTCAGAACTGAATCTATTAAAAAATAGATAAACTTTACAAAATTTTACAAATAATTCTAAAAACTAACAATAAAATGCATGTAAATGAATGATTATAAAGTACATATGCAGATATAAAAAAAGTATGTAGAAACTTTAAAGTAATCATCAATGAACTCACCAAGTTTGCCTACAATGGATTTTGATCTTTGGAAGATTCCAGTCTGGGATCGTGCTGTAATAGAAAAAATATGAATCAGAGAGTTAATGGAAACGGGCATACAAAATATTGAAAGACTTAAATTGTCATGGATAAAAGTGCAGTCGACACTAAGATACCAGGCACATCTGTTTGACTCTCCGAGGTCCAAGCACAAGTTATCTCAAGGGCAGAGTCAACATTGCTTCGGGACCAACCATCCCTATGTTTGCATGTAACATTGTACAATAATTTCCCTGTTGAGGGATCAATAAAGTTATCTTATCTTATATCTTGTGACGGCCAAATCAAAGGACAAAGTCCATCTAATCCAAGTTTTCAACTGTAGTATTGAGGTTTTATTAATAGTAAACCTTATCACTTCCAGTTCACTAAAAGAACCATCAGTTTGGAAAAAAAAAACCTTGATCTAAAAGTACTTTGTAAGAACGTCACGGTGCTTGAATCAGTTGTTCAGTAAAGCATTTTGCTTTTTTCTATTGTATTTTTCTTTGAAATAGTCCAAATTCAAGTTGGCAAGATCAAAACAATTTTAAAATAATAAGAAAACATCTCTCTACTTTAATTTAGTCTGATGGTTTCTTTTCCATTATGTTTTGAATGGAATGGAAGGCTTTTATAAGGTCAGTATACTACTGAATGCTAGAAGTATGCTACTTTCAAAGTGCCATATGTAGCAAGGTCCTGCGGGAAAACTGTTCAGTCTATTGGTTTGAACATTTGTACAAGCATTAAGGCATGAGAGATATTTGAATGTGCCAAATCCTACACATCTAGACAAAATTTATGGTTTTTTTACAAACTTTCTTAAATACCCAAAAATGGTTGGTCCTCATGGGTTGTTACTAAGCCTAAATGCTTGGTCCCCAGAGTTAAAAGTGCCAATGAGTTAAAACTAAATTGATGATAATATGTATTCCAGCATAAGAACCGATAAAAAAAAAAAAAATCTAGACTCATCTACAAAGAATGACATTTTCTGTAAAAGAAATTGAGAAGTAACAGACAAGATTAGACATTTGTTTATTGCAAGTTTCAAGGCGCTTTCAATTGCTCCAGTCATATCAGTGTCCAGAGGGTAAGTAAGATGATAGGTTACAAATATTGGCAAGAAAGACTGGAATTGAGAAAAAAAAAGAGCCAACAAAATCTAAAGTCATAGTAAAATCAAATAAATAGCTTAAGAAGGAGAAAATCTGCACAAGCAGTTGAGTTGTACTCACACTGAGCAAAGGTCCTGTTATTAGTGCTTGGGACCCAGCCAGCAAACTCTGCATTTTTCTTGTGGTCACGCAACACACTGGCTTTAGCCTCATCCCCATCCCATATGATCTTATCCTCCCACTGTTGCTGGGTTACCATCAAGTAACAGTCAAGATCATTATTTTTTTCCAGGAGGACATTTTCTTCCAGTTCTTTCTCTTTCACATCATTCTGAAAAATAAACGGAAAAACACCCCAAAAAAAATATTTAGAGGAAAGGTCAACGAATGCATAGCATTCAATTGAATTTGCAAATTCAAGTATTATACCCCACTCAAAGAGTCTATAATAGCTTCTCTTTCTTTTGAAAAATTAAGAACAAAGAATATCACTGTGCCACTACTCAAATTTAGTTTTACTCAAAAATTTTGAACAAAACTATATACTATATAATATACAGAAAACAAAATACCTAATTTTCAATTTCTACCCACCGGTTTGAGTTTGAAGTTGTAGTTGAAATCCCAGCCGGTCTCATGGATGCCCAAGTAGTCGTACCAATACTGGCAGGGGCCGTACCTCCATGGGGCCACATCAGCCTCGTCATCCGCTGAGCCATTCTGTTGTTGATTGTCTTTATCATTGGTGACATCCATCGGCCTCTTCCATAGTTCCTAACACCACAGACATTAGAATTACGAGACGTTGGATTAGTATATTTATCCTTAAAGATTATCTTGCAATGTGAAAGCTACTAAAGACTGTGTTGTGGGATAAATAAATAATGTAGACAAATATGATAAAGCTTCATGTGGCGTTAGGTGAGAATACATCTTCATATTGTTGTATTGACAATTGACCCTCTGGGGATGTAATACAATTGTTGCAAAGTGCCAATTTATAATTAAGATACATCTATTTACAAAATTTCTTAATTTTGAATAAATAGAGATATGTAACCATTTTAAAGAGGTTGGAGCTAGTTTTAAACATTAAGCTCATTTACTAAGAGTAACTGGGAAGCATCTACAAAATAGATAAAACATTGAAATGAAAAGTTCACATTCATCTCAAAATCTCAATAATCACATTTATTGGCATTCTAATACCCTAACCTTCAAATGATTATAAAAATAAATAATCTATCAAGTTTTTCCTTTAATGGACAATTGCTACAACAGATCAATATATTATAAACAACACGGATACATTTCTCTGGTTGATATTTTTCATTTTGTACTACAATCAGTAGAAAGTTTGACTTAAAGCAGGGACTAAGACACTTTTTCTTTTTTTAATTACCCACAGTAGTAAAAGAAAGGATGATTAAACTCAATATACTACACATAAACATTTACCTCATCATCTGTGATTAGCTCATCAACCTTGGCAGGTCTTCCAAGATTTAGAGATATGTTACATTCTTCCAAATTTTCTTTGGGAATGATCTCCTTCACAGCCATAGGGTCCTTACTTTCACTGTCTGGTCCACTGTCAGGAATATCTTGCTTGGTCTCATCTTTCGTTTCTTCTTTCAATCCTTCTTTTTTGACAGAGGCATTCCCTTCTTTGTCCTCCACATCTTTAACTTCTTTTCCTTCATCGCCTTTGCTTTCTTTACCTTCATCTTCACCTTCTCCATCCTTCTTTTTTCTTTTCTTCCTCCAGATATGAGGAACATATGCAGGTTTGAACAATCTTGAGAACCTCAAAACCTAGAAGCAGAACAAAACAAAAAATTTGTTTTTATATGCGTTTTAAAATCGCATATATAGCGAAAATAGTAAAAATTCAAACGGATAACATACATTCATTTCTTTAATAATTACAACTAAAAAATCTCAGCCAGAACATTTCCTTTGAATGAAATATTTTATAGAGTTTTAATAGTCATAATAAATCAAACAAACCTGGCCATGTCTGAACTCTGGAAACAAAGATGTTACAGGAACGTTGGCAAGTTCTGGAGGCATCATATCTGCCAATGGGGTGTTCAGTCTTTTCTTGTCTGGACTTGTCAATGGGGAGCCATCTAACACACAAGAAGAAAGAGATAAAACCTATGTCCAATTATCAGTTTTCTATGTATTCCTTTTAATATGTATGTATTTTTTATAGTATGCACCAGCATTGGAGCTCGATAGGTAAAAGTATCCACGTAGGAAACGGCAGGTTCGGTGTTTTAACAACTGTTGTGCCAGAGGCTCTGTATCATGGGAACAGTGCCAAGACTGGTTAGCCTTGTGTCAGTTTTCTGTGACTGGGCGAGACATCCCTCTGATTATTTCTGTGTAGCACCACATTAACTTGTCTAGAAAGCTCTGTCTTTAATATAAACCTTAATTGTGTTTAAAAGCAGCACTTCACATGCATTATGTAATGTAAACAAATGCTTACCGAAAAAAGATTTCTTTGTAAATAGAGGATTAAGTAGTATCGCCCCTATACACTATTGAACTCCGCCCTGTGTGGAGGGGCGTCTGTCACAGTGACAGTGGTCAGAATACTCACACCGTATCCATCCAACGTCTCGTA
>JAUEKZ010080424.1:0-16538 GCA_031471865.1 Melibe leonina | reverse complement strand
CCCCTTACCCTGCCCCATCCATTACTCGGCTTTTACGAGACGTTGGATGAAACGGTCGGAGTATTCTATCCACTATCACTGTCACTGTGACAGACGCCCTTCCACACAGGGCGGCAAGTCACCATGTAGTTATGTACCATAATGTAAACATCGGGGATGACCATAAATCTGTTCAGCAGGATTCAGACTTATCTAACAGTGAACATATTAAAAACAGCTAAGTGTGTATGCTTGCTAAGGGAGCACTGGAGGGAGTGTTGGAAAAAGTAAAACCAAGCCATGGTCATTAAACATTGAAGTATAGAAAAGGGACCACAAATGGAGTTGAGTTGTAGCATGAATTGCCCTTAAGCAAGTTGACTTTATCCGAATTCCACCGTGTGATTTGAATCTTGGAGGAGGAATTCCTTGTCAGGCTTATTAACATTTGCAAAGCTAAACGATATACTAAAATACAATCACCAATGTGGCAGCATTTTCTCATTTAATTTGAATGGGGAGCTCGTAACACAAAACGTTGTGTGGCTAATAGGAGCAAGACCCAAACTGTCTTGTTCTCCTCAATTGCCATCAAAGACTCAGTATAGTGAGCTGTCTAGATCCAAAGTTTGTCTCCTGGCTCTGTGATTGGTTGTTTGGCTGCAGGGATGAATCACATGTCTCATGGCTCTATTTGTAACCAGAGATGGGCCCCAACTTCGCATAATGCTGTATTTAGGGGAGGAAAACGAGGCAAAACAAACTAGAATCCTCAAATGAAAAAGACTATGTATTGGATTGGCCACTATGTAAAAACACTAATAACCTGGTTGCACCATCATCCAACAAATCTCAATGTTGATACGTAGGTGCTGACCCACTATACACCCAACCGCCAAGTGTGGGGAAAACCTAAAGTTGACGGAATGACACGAATGACTGTACATGGAAAACGCCATTTATAATTATAACAGGGTCAAGTGATACGTACGTACGTACAAACCTTGTTATACCACCAGGTGTGGGGAAAACACGAATAAGCTAGTTATATTTGTTCTCGAATATATATTTGCGGTAGGTGAGAATGGCCGCACAACGAATGGTGGTATACGAGGTTTAAGTGTATATGTAGTATGGAAGGTGAAAGAATTCACTGTCTCTGGAGTCACAGGGAGGGCAACCAGAGTGACCCACTGGTGAAGGGATTTAGGTGTTTAGTGAGTGTTTGAGAGGCATTTAGTCTGATTAGGCTTAGCAAGTAGCGACAAATTTCTAGGCTGGCGGTATGACAAGAAGATGTAATTACATTATGCAAGTCATGACTGTTACAGATAATGTGTTGGTGGATGGAGGTATAACAGGGTCTTTTATACCAGAGCCAAAAGCAAGGGGTAGGTGAGAATGGTAATGATAGTATAATGGGTGGCTATATCATGAGGTTTGAGTGTACAGAGAGATGATTTACAAAAAAAAAAACAAGAACAAAATCACTTCAAAAATTCATAAAGAAAACAACAGAACTAAATAGATAACACCATAATTTTATTTCTAATACTGCTGAAAGAGCACTTATTGATTTATAATCATATGTTCTTGAAATATATTAAACTGTATGCCTGATTGATATTTAAGGGTTTTTTTTCAATACTGTTACAGTATGGTATAAGTATAAGGAAAATATTTTTAACAGTAAAAAATGAATTTTTTTATTAACATTCAATCCACACAGAAAAGAAACAATGACACGAAAACTGTGTATACCGGTATTCACATTATTAACTGTTTTACATGACAATCATGTAATAATGTTAATTCCAATCATGAAGAAGCATACAATTTTTCCATTAATCAAATCTGCTTTAAAAAAATCCCAGTTCTATGACTAAGCCACCAAAGGCATTAAATTACAGTGGAATGTAAATCGAAAGTACAAAACAGCATCACAATTCTTGGATAAACAGAAACATTATTGCTTTTACAATTCGTTGATTGTTAATGATTTTTTGTGAAGTATTACTCAGATTTATCATTTCACTATTTCCCATTTGATTCCTCAACCTGTAAGTATAAAATACATTCAAAGGATTATAATCTTTTCACAACTCCACTGCAGAGGAGGGAATCCCAGTTCTTCTGTAGAACTCTTTTTTGACATGTCCAATTCGTACATGTTTCCTATCAGGGTGGTCTGTGTGACGATCAAGATTGTGGCCGTACACAGAGGAGGAGAGAGTGGGGACTTCTTTTGACATCTCCTGAAAGACAGAGAAAATAGTCATGTAATAATAGGGATAATTCAGTATGTATAATGTATAATATTTAGTAAAACTTTTATTCTACCATCCAGGTTTCAACCGAATTTTATGTTATTTCTACCTTGTAATGACTTCGTATTCGTATGGAAAATATTCTATGTTTAAACTTAATATAACAATGATGTACTTATACAGTTTGACACATAGTCCTGTATTTGCTAGAACAGACACATCAGATAAAGGATTTTTGAAATGAGTAATACGAAAAGGTCAGAACATAGAAACAGTTTTGAGAGAGTAATTCATGAGGACAATAAACTTTTGTCCTGTCTAATATGTCACGGGACTGGTCTTAACTAATGAAGTCACTGAGTGGTAATTTGATTAGTGTGGCACAAGAGACATACAAAATTGTTGAAGGAAATTATAATGTATTCCGGTTGATCTCATAATTATTGAATAATTACAGGCAAGTCACAAAAAGTCAAGGACTCCAATTTGAAAGGCAAAATTTAGAAGCTCACTTACAATATAACAATAATTGATCATTCTTATAATCATACAAGGTTTATTGATAGATATAGAAATAGAGAGGGGGAGGAGGGTTGGCTTAAACAAGTAATTACCGGAACCAACATAACCAAGGGGAACCCCTGTAAAGTGAAAATAACACTAGTAATAGTAAGGTTTCTAGTCTTGGCGCGACTTAGACGTAATGTCACGGGTCAGCACAAAAAAAAAATCTCCTATAACATCAATTAAACAAAGAAGTCATATCTGATAGTGATAGCACAAAATCTCTTTAAATCCTCCAATAATAGAAATAACTAGCAATTTCTCTTGTCAACTTCAAATATCTACCATCCAAAATGACGAAATACAGATTAAAACATTGATAAATTTTACAAAATCATTGTATCTGAATGGTTGGTTAGATTTTCAAGAAAGAGAAAAATGTATGAGAAAGCTTGTTCTTGGAGGGAGCAAGATGCCCATGCATCTGTACCCTCTTAAAATATTGCCATTTAGCTTTAACCTGTTCGCAGCGAAATTCAGGCTTTTGGCATAATGTCAGTCCAATAAAATCTGATTTTATATCTGGTATAAAAACAACAAATCTTGCACAGTTTGACATATCTTTATTTAGTAATTTGAGAAGTAACCTTAGTATTGAAAGGGTTAAGGCTTACGCAGAGACCACTGTACAATGATAGCCTACCTCAGAGTTTACTGTGAGCCCTCTTGACTTGGCATGTTCCCTGTCATCTCTATGAAGCTTGTTGTTGTAGTCAACTGACTTTTTGAAGGTCCGGTCATACACAGAACCTGGATAATGTTCCTGTTGGAATTTAGAAAAATGTAATTTCTAAGGTCTTCCTTAAAAAATGCAGGAGATGGCTAGATCACAGAATTTAGATTAGATGACAAATTAATTTTTTTCATCCATTGAGCATCAGTCGTCAATCAGTGCATCACAAATCACATGGATACTTCATTTTGTCACCAAATACTCATGGCGGAAACTTTACTGATAAAGTTGCTGGCCATGCTCAACTTTTACAATGGTTAAGTCCTGATTATGGGGCATAACTCTAATTTGTTTCAGGAAAAGTTGCACAAAATCTGTCCTCACTTTTACTTTTAGCAATTTTCATGCCATTTTCTCCAATCGTCCAATTTCCACAATGCCGTAGAGGTGCCATATTCGACAATCGTCCAATCTAGACCACACCATAGATTCGCGACAAATACGAAAAAGTATGAAGTAATACTTAATAGTGAGTGACTTCCCTTGACCCTTGTTGAGGGTCTGATCCAGTTTTCGAATATTAACAAGAGATCTGTTGTTAGGTTATGTGTTGAAGTGATGCGTTAAGACTTCTGAGGATAACATAACCGGTCTAGATTTATTGTTTTGTTCTTCCTTCAACCTCGACAAGCTCGCAGACTCGATCGATAGTAGAAATAAATCTAAATTTTGTAGAATTTCTTCATACCTCTCTGATCGGTCTAGTTTGGCAAAATTTCATGTTATGATCAGAATAATTATTGTTTCCCCAATAAAATATCGACAAGAAGCTGAGTTGTTTATAAATTTTATTGATTTTTCTGTTTGTTTGTTGAATTTTTGTGATGTTTGGTCTAGAAATGAAATTTTAATGTATTTTTAAACACGCTCAGTCGTCACTCACTCATCATGCGAAAATGGCTGGCACTGAAAGGAAAGTAGGTGCAAAACAGTTGGCACTCAAGGGAAAGTTTTTAAAAACGCTTGGCATGCAAAGTGTTAAAGCAACCAAGGGGCAGACATAGATTTGAATACCAAAAAACAGTATCATGATTGCACTCTTTTCTAATGATATAACACGTTATTTAAGGTTGAAAAAAGAATCTGCCATGAAAGGTTCAACTTGTTGTGAAGCTATTCAGACAACAGGACATTTGACAGAGATTGTGAGACCTCATCATCTGAGGTTTTTAGATAGAATGATCTTGTTATCTTGTGTATCTGTCCCATATCCATCATTTTCATTATCTGGTATCTATTTTATATCTCCAAAAAATCTAAAATGCTTTTTTCTTCATTTACTTCATCTAGTCTATTCATCTAACTTGAGAGCAGACTGAGGGCTAACTTCAAACGATTATAACTTTGGAATTGTGCTGATTATTTACTCCGCGCAAAAAGAAATTGAAAGTGGAACTCTCGAAGTATTGAAGTTAGTAAGTCGGAGCAGAAATGAACTAAATAATAATAAATAATACTGCACGTTTAATGAGTTTGTCAGACTCTAGCAACAGCCGGCAATCCCGCTGCATGTTGTTACCGGTGACGGCGGGTATCTGTTAAGCCATTTGACTGACATTCCACATCTTGATCATTCTAGGTACCTCAAAAGCGTCATATTTCATAATATATAGTTGTGACGCTTTAGTGCTGTACCCAAATGCCATCACTGAAAGTTTTGATTCCACTTAATTTTAAGAAAAATACAAAACACAAAAATAAATTGACCAGGAACACATTTGTTACAGGAGGCGACTCAAGTTTTACCTAATTCCAGAACTTTCCATCACTATACCGTAAGAGATATGACTCAAATCGTAAGTGGTGTCAATGTATTAAACTAGCAAGTTGATAACTTGGGCTTACAGATGCCACTCAATATCATAGTTTACATTCCTTGACTTAAAAATGTAAACATTTGATGCTGGTGAAGGGATTTGTCATTTAGGATTCCAAATTGGTGATGATGTATTGACTGCTTTCTACATAAGTTTTGACTAAAACAAAAATCACAGAACTATTGCTTATTCTGTTCATTTTCAGAATTACCATATATGACTTTTATGCTATAGTTCCTGGATCAGCTCTAAAGAAGTTTAATAGTATAATTTCGAGATATTCATCTAGATACCAGGGTCTAAGTTGTTAATGGGAGTATCAGACCTTGTTATGACGCTTCGTAATCGAAACAAAGGATTTTCTTTCACTCTCCGGGCTGAGAAACTATATTGTTAAATCAGTATATCATTAATTTTGATGGAAATAAAACTGCCAATAACGCCTTAGAGCCAGTAAAACATTGGCGAGATTACCATTTGCTCAGGCCTATCAGAGACATTTGTTACCTTTCGGGCAGAGTTGAAATATAATCTTTCTGACGAAATTTGCAATCTGTCCTTCGGTACATGGGAAAATGCTGATAATTCACAGGGTCTTCCATTTAGATGGTAGACCTCATTATTATCGGTCACAACAGTAAGTCCCTCAGGTGTGTCCGCCATTTTGACGCTGTGCGTTACTATACAAAACATACTCTCGAATAACTGGGGTTGCTATGAAAATTGATAAAAGTTAACATATTATGTATTTACTTGTACATGGTATAGTATATAATAAATAGAAAATATGATTTGCCAAAAAGAATAAATATATTTCATTTATTTCAAATTTCATTAGAAATCCATTCTATCCCCTAATTCCCTATACAAGATGGCAGCCTTCATATAAACAGAGAAATGAAAATATACATTGACGAACTGTTCAACACTGTTGCTCTGAGAGATAGTTTCGAAAGGATTGAAATGAATAGCATGTGTTGTCAACTTCTGGTTTCTGAGCTGAAATCTATGTTCTCATAAAACCAATGAAGGTCAATTTTTATTGCTGGGTAACTTTAGACTTGTTAAAAGTTTAATTTTCGCTTTCGGAAAAAATGTAAACAAATCCTTGGCATGAAGGATTTCGACCAGAGAAACATTACACCTGACCCATTGACTAATTAAAGCTGTGTATATAACTATTTACAGACAGTTAAGAGTTCCAATTAGACTCTAATATAATTTGTGGAAAGATTTGGCTCCGCCTGTCTAAAAATTTCTGTATTTTACTCAGGGATCAGTGAAGTATAATCCAAGACTTATTCTGCCTGTGTGTGTGTGTGATGGGATTAATTAACAACAATTATACTAGACTTAACAAATAAAAATGATAACATGACAATAGAATATTTGTTCAATATTTATAGGAACAATTGCATACGGTTGTGAATACCAGACCTAAGCTAAATATGCTTCCTTTTGTGGCTGTGTCAACAGTAGGGGTATATCTAAATTTATTATGAAATAGATTTAACTAAGCTATAGGTCTAGCTTTCCTGTCTAAGTTCTTATACAGTAGTCTTTGGTAGCAAATCTTGCCATCATGGGAAGTTGCGTGTGTAAAGACAAGAACCAGGACCAGCCAATTACCCAGGTTGAGGATAGTGACATCAGCAGTCTGCATTCAGGCTCTCACAGACGGAGAGAGCACCACCAGCACCACAATCCTTCAACCATATCAGACACATCTGAACATCGTAGTCGCCACCATCACCATCGGCATCATCATCACCACCACCATCATCATAATCACTCCCACAATAACCAACAGGTTTGGCCATTATTTATTGTGAATGAAAATTTGTTGAAGCGTGGCTTTGAATATATTAGCCTTGTTAAAATCACTGTTTGTAGTATTTTTGTTTTACCGTCTCGTTAGAGCGTCAACTGTATGCTTTCGCTATTAACAAGGTTCAAGTTTCAAAAGGGATACTTACTTAATATTTTTGTTTTCCTTACATAAGATCTTAGGTGATAGTAGAATGTTGCAAGCAAAAGGAAAACAATTCATTATTTTATTCACAAATTCACAAATATAAATTAAATGGAAAAAAAAATATATATGTAATGTTTTAATTCATATTTTGATTTTTGTGACATTTTAAAAAAATCAATTTTATAACTAGAGAAAGTTTGTGAATAAAATTGTTTTCCTTTGTTGGGGTGGGAGTCGGGTATGAATCACCATCGGGTAATTTCTCATATCTACATTTGAGGAATTTTTTTGATATTTGAATTAATTTTTTCATAGATAATTCTATTTGCAACAAATGTTTTTGAGGTGTATCCATTTGATTAAATTACAATTATTCATACATCCAGGAAGCTGACAAAAACCGTGTGGACCACCTAGTGTTGAAGACTCTCTCTGCCATCAGGACCTTGGTAGATAAGTAAGTTGTTGGGTTGATTATATTATATTTCATTTATAGATCATACCACTTCATGAAAACTGTCTACATAAAATATATATATTGATTTTTGTGAGATTTTTAATATTTTTTATCAATTTTATAACTAGAGAAAATTTGTGAAAAAGATTGTTTTCCTTTTGCTTGCAACATTCTGCTATCACCTCAGTGCCCAGGAGCCTCCCCTAGCCATGCTGATCTTGCACAAAGTAGCAGACCTGGACCAAGGCTGGCTGGCCGTGGTCAAATCGCTGATCCGAGTCATCCCTATGGAGGATCCCCTGGGGCCTGCCGTCATTGCACTGCTGCTGGATGAATGCCCCTTGCCTGCACGGGTAATGATTATAAAAGTTGTAGAAACAGTACTTGTAAAGATAGTAGTGGTAGTTGTAGTAGTAAAACTGATTTTGACTTCCTTGACTTAGATGCCTTTTGCATCTCGGTCAAAAGGTCGAGTCGCCTTGGCTGTCTTAAAAATTGTTTGCGTTCTCTCCAGAATTCACTATCTTCTGACTGCTAGGGTTCTCAGATTCTTAGGTCTTCTATTGTGCGAAGCCTGATGTCTCGTTCGATTGTTGCAAAGCTTTTTCCAGCAGCACAGTGGGTGTTGTTATAGGTCTGCCTTTGTATGGGCCTCCATGCCTCTGGAAATATGCTGCCATGGCTTGGTTTGCTGGTATGCTCTTATCTGTGCGCATTATGTGACCAAAGAGTTGCTACTGCTGTTGTAAGATGTCAAGTTAAACTGATCTGCTTTATTACAAGTTGCTGTAGGATAAAGTATGAAATCATGCATACAATGTTTTGTATTTAGTTCACTGCTGGTGAATATGACTCAATTGCTATTATGTCGCTAATGAAATGAATAATAATGAATCATGATGGCAAATGACATTGCATGCTTGGGTGAATCACTCTTTAAGAACAATGATAATAGTAACTTGACCACACTTACCCAAATCGCAGCTAATATATTGAATGTCCCAGGCTTCCTGTGGCACAGGCTCAAAAGACAAATTTACTCTTTTTCTCTTACTTAACTTAATAAGTTGGAAAAGTAGCCTTGCGTTTAAGGTAATGCAGTGCACAGTAAACCCAATGCACCAGGTTCAAGTCACATTTTTTAATTTGTAGTCTCCTTTTTGTGGAGATTTATCACACATCGCTCAACCTTCAACATGGCTGATTCCTTTTAGAGATCAAGTTTTGCCCTTATTGATAACTTATAATGCGTAATCTAGTCCAATCATAGGAATGCTTGATGAGCAACACTTAACTTAATACTGTTGGAAAAAATTATATTTTCTTTAATCAAATTTTTTTTTATTTCATAATTTTCAATGGGTGGCTTACTTAAGTATTATTGTGTCGCAGGATGCGTTAGCAGAGCTGAGGAAACACCTGAACCTGGGAGGGTTGGGCACCGGGCCCACTTATACCAAACCCTGTCAGCAGCGAAACATCTGTGTCCTATTGGGGTTTCTGGCGGAAAAACTGGCAGGTATGTATTATTCTAATCTAGGTTTTCTACATTCTTATTTATTCCCTTTATTTCCCCCTGGAACAATTAAAAGGAATCCTTTAACTTTACTCTATTCATCAATTAGAATTGAATATCAATATTGAGTGGTACTATTCTAGCTTTAAAACTTTATGTCATTTAATTTTTATCTGCAGTTATCAAATCTTGGTTTAGATAATCACTGACTTTGAGGGAGAGAATGGTGATCAGATATTTTTTTTGCTTTTTTATAGAGAATAACAATAACTAGTTGTTTCTTTTCAGTTGATGCTAAGTTTGAATTTGTATTTGTGATTGTATAAGTTGATAAAGGGTAAAGTTAAGTGATCTTATATATGAAATTTTGATTTTGTACAGCAAAGCCAAAAATGTGGAGAACTATTAAAGCTCAATGGAACTCAGTTTTCATGCATTATCTTCTCTTTCTCTTTTCAGGACCCAACAGCGTGTCGCTGTTAACTAACGACATTTTGACATTTTTGATAGATCAC
This sequence comes from Melibe leonina, assembly GCA_031471865.1. Classification (NCBI taxonomy): domain Eukaryota; kingdom Metazoa; phylum Mollusca; class Gastropoda; order Nudibranchia; family Dendronotidae; genus Melibe; species Melibe leonina. The sequence continues at coordinate 6,715 of JAUEKZ010080424.1, read as the reverse complement.
TTAGTAAGTATAGGTTGGGTTTTTCCACTTGTAAAGAAAGATGATCTTAGACTTAGATGATCTCATATTCCTCATTTTCATATATACCTTGGCCCAATACCTCCTAAAAATTTCTCTTTTGTGTCCACGTTTTGATTGCCTGATAAGGTTGCCTTGGTAATTCCCTTGTTTGAACTCTCCCTCCAACCTTTTTCAACTGTCCCTTTTATTCTTATTGGTGTGACTTTAAAAAAAAATGTTTTTTACACTATGTACTGCTCAATCACTTTTCTGATATGTATACATGAAAACTAGAAAAGGGTTTTGGTCTGAATTTGAAAGCACAGGAGGAAATGAAGAAAAGGGTGGCTTTAGATTTTTGCGAATTACTTTTTTGCTTTTTGTATGAGTATTATTTCTTCTTTGGAGTGAGGGGAGGGGGAATGATTAATAAAAGCCTTGTCAGTAGGGTTGAATTATCTTTATTACCTCCCTTTTGTCTTGCTTTTTTCATGTGGTTATAATAATATGACCAAAGATTTTAAAAGTGCCAATAATTTGCCCAATAATCAATGTTTTTCCTTTTCTCCTTTCAGGATCCCCAGCACCATCCAGTCGTCATCCTTCACTCCATTGTGGCTTTGGAAAAATTTGCTCAAACTAGTAAGTAGATTAGATGACTTTATCATCGTTGCCTCTTCTTCTCTTTCGGTTTTTTTTATCTATTGGGGGTTTTGTTTGTAAGGCTGAAAATACACTAAGCCTCATTTGGAGCAAACAAATGAAGGATGAAGGTAGTGCAGGCCTTGATTACAATGATGTAGCGTCTTGAAGAGTGGTTTAAAATGTATTGCATCCAACTCTCGGCAACTGGTCGTCAAATTAAAGTGGAGCATGTGACACTTCTGATTTGATAGAGGCAGGTGAACATATGTCCAATCCAATGATGTCACAATGGCAGTATTGGGGGATTTATCGCGTCCATTATCTTTGTAATGTTTGATCTGATAAAAATACCGCTTTCACTTTTGAAATCAGTTATCTAGATTTCCCTAAAATCTAGATAGCGCAGAATTGAGTTATTTTCATTTCATAATGTTTAACTACTTCTTCAGCTGAAATGGAAGAATGGTTATGAAGGTTGGGTTTGACGCCTGGGATACTTCACATATTTTCAAACAAGTTTGTAAAGATTGGTACCCATTCAACACCTGGGTGGGGTGAGGCAGTTGGAGTAAATTTCCTTGTCCAAGGCAAAACCAAAGTGCCAATGGTAGGTATCAAACCAAGTGCTCCTGGGTTTTGTGCTGCGTCGCTACCAGTTTGGCCACTGCACCTCCATTGCATTGAAAGGACCATAACATATGATAAGAAGAAATCAATTCTGCTTGCATCCTGATTTTTAAAAAGGATTTTTACTAAGCTTTTATTTGCTTGGTTGGTGTGTTTACTGCCTAGGTGAGAACAAGCAAACCATCAACAAGCGAATCCTGCAGCTTCCTGTTCACCCTTTGCTGGTGCTCGAGAAATGGTATCGATATGATATTCACCTTGGGGACCACCCAAACCACAGTGGTATTGGTGACGCCGACCACCACCAAGACACTTCTTCCTCACTGGATTACAGCCGGCGAGAGGTGGGATTCTGTGCCTCCTGGTGCCTGGACAACCTGTGTGAGTAAACATAGCATGCAGGAACGTTTGTCTCCAGTCAGTCCTATAGCTTATCCCGGTTTCCATAATGTCAGCAGCAATGTTTGGAACCTTCAGTACAGGAGGCTTTTATATTGTAGATTACTACGTCGGTACCCATTTTTCATAGCTATGCGAGGTTAGGCAGTCAGAGTTAATTTCCTTGTCTGAGGAAAAATTAAGGGGACGCTTGTGACAATCCAATCCAAAGCCCAGGTCCTGTGCTGTATGACTACCAGTTCTTCCACACCTCCCAGAGATAATGTTTTTTTGTATCTTTTCATCAATCTTTGAAGATCGCATTTTTTATAAAAGCATTTTTATAACCTTCTCTTGGATTGCCATTTTAGAGTTTTCATAAATTGACCCTGTAGTTCTGTGAAATTTTATTGTCTTATGTTTCACCTTTGTATGTGGATATAAATCGTATTATGACTTTGAATGATGAAATATTTGTATATTTTCGATTTCATGGGTACAGTTATATTTTTATTTTTTTTCTTAATCCTTTTTGTGCCTTGGGGCACATAGGGCGTCTACCAGACATCTCCACCTCTTGCGGTCAGCGGCTTGTGTGGTGGCTGTATTCCAGGACAGGCCTGCCTCTTTTAATTCTTTCTCCATTGTCCTCCGCCAGGTTTCCTTTGGTCTCCTCCGTTTCCTCTAACCATCTGCTGTCTATCCAGTGCATGGCTGTCGTGGGAAGTGATCCATTTTCCATTCTGGACACATGACCCAACCAACGCCATCTTCTTCTTTTTTTTAGGCTTTCAATGCTTGTACAGTCCGCTTTCTTTAACAGATCTACTGTCCTTAGTTTTGTTGGCCAAAATATTTGTTGAATATTCTTTTTAGACATTTGATTTGGAAGGTTTCTAGTTTCTGTGCTATCGATGATGTCATTTTCCAGCATTCACTTCGTAGAGGAGCACACTTAAAACATTGCTTGTAAATACTTTTAATTTTGACTTTCTCAAAATTTTCTTCGATTTCCAGAAGTTCTTCAGCATACCAAAAGCTTGGTTTGATTTTTGTATTCTGTGCTTGATGTCATGTTCTGCATTTCCGTCGTTTGTTACATTACAATTATATTATTAGAGCTAAATTGTATATTTCCAGTGCTTTTGTTTGACCTTATTTCTCCGTATCATATTTAACAAATAATGTATTCCTCATTTTTTTCTTTCATTGATCTCTGGATGTGAAAACAGTTATTATAGAGGTAGGTACTTTTTTACATATTTTACATTTTCTGTATTTTTTTTGTCTTGTTTCTTTTTTCTTTCAACTTAAAAAGGACAAATTATTTGCCTTTCTATGTCTCATTTTTTTTAAATAAAAAAAAAATTGTTCGGGTACCAGTTGTGAAAGTCGGTGAAGAAGAATGCCAGAGTTTGTGTAAGATTTCTGGCCCATTTAAATGTTGTGTTTTAGTTGTTTTTTATGATCTCATTTTAATTATTGTTGTTGTCATGAAAATATTTTCAGAGACATTTTTTCGTGTCTAATTTTTTAATACCTTTCTAATATGTGTGGGCAACTTTTTAAGCCCTGAACATGAGTTTTCCATTATATATTGTGTCTTAATAATCTTTTAGACTGTGCAGATATGACACTACACTTTATGGATTTATTTTATAATTCTGTTCCTTTTTCCATCCAGGGCCGTTCATTTTCATACGAGCAGCTAGATCGGTCGGAGCTGAATGTGATGCTGAACAGCAATGATGTGAGCGAATACCTGAAGATTTCAGCAGACGGCTTGGAGGTAAGTGAGGAGAGCAGTGGTGACAGCAAACTGCAGAGGAATAAAATGAAATTATAATGACAAACTCATGAACTTATGTGAGAATTTAGAAGGTGTTTATGTATTTATTTTATTTACCTATTAATGTTTCTATTTATTCTTATTTCATCTGTCTATAATTTATCCCAAAGTTATATTGTATCTCATGTCTCTTTTTAAAAAATAGAAATATCCCTGTAGCCCTTCCTTAACTCGAAAGGGACAAGTGGCAATAACTTACAAATTAATTCACCCACCAAATTTTATAAACTGTAGGCCATTACCTATTATATGCAATATATGCACCTGAGTTAAGTGCGGTGGTTGGCATAAATTTCTACTTGCCTAAAGCAAAACATAAACTTTGAGCTGTGCTACTATCATTTTAGCCTCTACATCTTGGAAATGATGCAACCATGATCAATTAATTTTGTTTGGTTTTTGTTTTGTTTTTACATTTTTTCTCTCACATGAGTGGGTGTCAGTGCTCAAATGGCTGACACAACTTCAAAAGGGGGATAACTAATAACCATGAATAAATGTAGACACAAAGTTAAAGGGTGACAGGGTAATTTGGAATCCTCACTTTTACAACCCATACTTACTTTGCTCTTATTGTCCGCTTGTAGCGGTGGGTATGGCGGAGAGATACAGTCTTCTCTCAGAGGCAGACGGGTGGCCTGATGTTGGGAGATTATGTGCTCCCGTAGGGTCTCAGCCACTGCATTGCGCTCCATCTTCTACGACCCATAAGATTAAAAAAAAAAATTATGATCACTGATGTTGTGAACTTGCATAAGGCAGTTGACCTCATTGACCCAAAAGCAGTGCTAGACTGCGACTGATGCCTCCTGGGATATCCCAGTCTTCCTTTGAGACAAACTTTAACCAATGAAAAATTTCTCTTTTCTGTTGCGGTTAATGATTAGGCCAGGTGTGATGCCTCGTCATTTGAAAGCGTCCGATGTACGTTCCAAGTGGATTCTGGGATATGGTACTATGAGGTGACCATTGTCACAGACGGAGTCATGCAGATTGGCTGGGCTACCAAAGACAGCAAGTTCCTCAATCATGTAAGTTTGTGTGTCTGTCTGTCTATCTCCCCTCCCTGCAAAAGAGGGGAGCCAGGGGGGAACGGAATATAAACAATAAACTTGTCCCCTCCGTCTTACCCTCTGTTCCAAATCATGATAATGTAAGAAAAGCCTCAAATTGCTTTGATAGGGATCAAAAACATTTCTGTCGAATTTGCATATATATCAACAAACTTTGCACACTGAAGTGATTGGATCTAGAATACTGATTAAGTTTGTTTAGGAAATAATATTTTAATGAATGTACTGGGTTTTGTTTTATTTTTATTTCTTTATTTACCATGATATAACTAAATAATGAAAAACTGCCTGTAGGACGGATTGTTGCCATCAATTTATCTCCTTGAGCTCTTAGGAGAAATGTATAGTATTATCATTAATTTTTTTTTTTTTTTAAACTTAACCCTTTCAATGCTAAGAACACCAAATCTTAAAGATTTGCCTGTTCTTATACCAGATAAATCAGATTTTAGTTAACTGACATATGCCAAAACCCTGTACTTTCCCTCAGGGACAAATGAAGGAATTTTTTTTACTAACTGGTTTCTTTGCTGTTTTAAACAAAATTCGGCAAATTCAGGCTTTTGGTATATGTTAGTGCACTGAAGTCTGATTTATCTGGTACAAGAACTTGTACATTTTCAAAATTTTGTATTGAATTGGGTTAGAATCCAAGGGTTAATTCTTCCTTTTCCTCTCCATCTTTCCTCCATACACATATCACAGGATGGCTGTGGCATAGGGGATGATGAGTACTCTATCGCGTACGACGGCTGCCGGCAGCTTATTTGGTACCACGCTGAGAGCGAACTCCACAGCCACCCCTGCTGGAAGCCTGGTGAGTGCCTGTCTATCTGTATGTATGTCTGTCAGATATTAGTGTCTTTGACTTTATTCAGGCTTTTGTTGGGCGGGTTAGATGATTGTCTTTCCGCATGTCTGTCAGTTGTTGGTGTCTCTGTCTTTATTCAGGGTTTTGTTTCACTAGACGGGTTAGTTGGTTGCCTGTATGTCTGTATGGTCGGCTGTTGGTCTGTCTTTCTTTCTACTCGTCTGTTGGTCTCTCTGTCAGTCGTCAAGTGTTGGTCTCTCTGTCCTCATTTAGGGTTTTATTGGGCTGACTAGTTGTTTGTCTGTCTGTCTGTCTGTCCACATTTTAGGTCTGGGAAAGCCAGTCTTTCCATTCTCATTTTGAGGGGAGGGAGGAGGAAGGGGGTTTGGGTCAGGGCACCTTTCCCCAACTGATATGATGGCAACACTAACCCTCAGTCAGTGGCCAGATTAAAACAGAATACCGTTATTGGTATCAGCGTTCCAATTCCTCCATTGGCAAGAAAATTTACAAGGCTAAATTCATTGCCTTGCATCATCTATGTATAAAATAATTCATAAGTTCTCAAATTTGAGTAAGTAATCTGAGATAAATCAGGGATCTGTACAGAATATGGCAGTTATTGATTGCTACAGATGAAGCTCTATCTGGTTCTATGGACCAGAAGACTGTAAAAGATCACATCAATTATCATGATTACTGTTTTCTTTCTGTCCAGTATTCATTCCTTTCTTGTCATCCTCCTTCATTGACTCATTTTCCCATGGACCAAACAGAATATGCAGTCTTGGAAAATAATGTGTTATTTTATTATACCAGATAAATAAGATTTCAGTGGACTCACAAATGCCACAGGCATATGACTTGCATATAATAAATTCTTCTAGTTATAGAGTAGAATAGGGGAAGTTCGCCAGGAGGGAAGATCGCCACCTACTTCAAAACCAAATCACACAAATATCCTTCCACCCCTCTCACTTGGAAGAGCCTTAATTTGTTCCAATGAGAATAAGCTGTCGAGTAAACCAAATATACCAGCCAATGAGAAAGCAGTAAATATGCAGTGACGTGACCTTTGACACCTATCAATCAGTGCCAACAATTATCTGGGTCATATCAGAGTTCCCCATCCCCTCTAGCAAAGTTAGGCCAGAGCATTCTTTTCGATTGTCTTCACAGTTGCATAACTTTTTATCATCTTTTGTTTTGATAGCTTTCTTTATTCATTTATCTGTCATTTAAAATCAATTTCATTGAAATTCCTTTACAAAATTTATATATTTTCAAAGTTTTAATAAGCCACTGTGTGAAGGGAAGTTCGCCTCTGCCTGT
>JAUEKZ010080313.1:0-16539 GCA_031471865.1 Melibe leonina | reverse complement strand
ATGTGTTTCAATGTTTGCTGTTGGCCGGGGAAAGTAAAAAGTGTGAAGCGCAATGAGCACAATTCGTGGATATAAGCCTCCACTTTTTAAGTTTTAGTCTGTCACTTAAAAAAAAGAGGCTAGCTTGATTTAGACTCAGATTTCAGGACCACTATCTAGAATTAACACTAACGTCGTGAAATCTGGCAAAGATTCTTAATGTTCTGTTCTTGTGTTTGTTGAATGTATTCAACATAATTACGGAAGTGACCAAGTTATGAAAGAGTACATTTTTGCATACATATGAATACAAAGATTACAAAAAATGTTTTAGTGTCTTAATCCCCCAGACATCAGCTGCAGAGCAGCGCCGCAATAATCATCATCGCATCAATAATCATACCCACCATACCATCATCTTCCTCTTCTTCTTCTCCTCTCCTCCCCCTCCTCCATCTCCTCCTCATTCCACACCTCTTCCTCCTCTTCTTCTCGTCGACCTCTTCTTCTTATTTCCCATCATCATCATCATCATCATCATCATCATCATCAGCATCTTCTTCTTCTTCTTCTTCCTCTTCTTCTTTTTCGTTATCTTCTTCTGCCTTCCGTTCTTTTCGTTCTTCCCCTTCTCCTCCTCCTCTTTCTCTTCATCTGCCAATAGTGCCAATGGATTAGAAACGGATTTATTGAGAATGACTCGTCCTCTAGATATGATTAATTGCGTTTATACATTAGAACTTTCTACATTCGTCTAGATTGGTTCCTCTTGTAGTACCAAGCAACAAATCCCCTACTCCATAAATTCGTATAAATAGTAGTTAGCATAACTCTTTTTTTAAGAAGGAAAAACATTTTTTTTGCTCTTAACAAAAACCAGATCATTGTATAATAATAACAGACTGGCCAACAAAGTGATCAATCCAATCAGAGGGGACAGATATCTATAAAGAGAATTGGTCAGGTCTTGTGTTGAAGTGACACTTGAGACGTGTCCGGTATAGTCCACTATAGAAATGAAAAAGGTATGGAACAAAATGCAGTACCTATACCAGACAGAGCTAGAGAAAGCAGAAAAATGGTAAGTATACAAATTACCAGAGGAGGGTTCGAACCTGGCAATCCACCACCCTAGTAGGCAGGCTAGCAGTCTAGTACAAGCAGCCAAGCTATGGGTGCCGTGGCAGGTCACAGGATCGAACCTTCATGTCACTTTTCGTCTTTCCCATTTTTCTGCTTTCTTTAGCTTTGTCTCGTATCGGCACTGCATTTAATGCCAAATCTAAATTATTTCTTATGATATTCAACGCCAATACAGGTCCAATACAGTGGGTCCCTGACTTTAGTTGGTGTCTGGACCCCCTGGGGGGCTGTTTGAGCCCCGTGCCCCATGACGGTGCCCTCCGCCACCACCCGCTGAGTTAGCTGACCATATTTTGCTTGTCCGGACACATTCCCTCCCTTCCAGATCACCTCCCAAAAAAAACATCGGAGAGTAAACAGGCGAAGAGGGAAAACAGGCGTACAATGTACACCCAATTGTACCCCACGTACTCGCAGAGCGTGTAAAATTCGGTTTCGAAATGGGCTCCATTTCACCATTTGCGGCAGGTGATGATTTCTACAGATTTCTCCTGTCTTCTGGTCTTCTAAAGTAAACACGGGGAGAAAAGGGCTTGGTGAAGGAGACATACACCTTGATCAAAAGGAATGTTGAAGGAATGTGTCCTTACGGATCAGGTGTGACAAGACAAAAGACATACAGACAGGGGTGGACCAGATAATATTTACATTTGCCCCTTTTTGTTCCACGCCTCCCTTACTCCATTCTAAGTTTGGGCTGAATTTCTCACCTTATCCTCATTGTAAACCAATAAAACAATTATTCAAAGAGGAAGTTTCAAATGAACAAGCTTTTTAATATTTAATTTCTAAAACGTTTAACTATCTGTGCCAGGGCAAATGGGGCACTGAGCCCGCTGTATTTGACCGGTATGACAAAACATTTCATTCGTTGGTTCTTCTTCTTCTTTCAATTAACTGAATGACTCAGCTGGGCTGAGTATTGCTGTCAATGCGCACCTTAACGTGCCAGTTACAGACTTCTCAAATATGTAAGCGATTTTTAAAAGTCAATAACTTAAGGAATGTTTGTTAAATTAAAGTTATATAAAGGAGCGTATTATGAAATGCTCCAATGTTATCCATACCTGTAGTGCTGGGTAAGAAGGAATGAAGGTGAATATCAATGTCTATAATAGATCGAAGTAGACAAAAACAGGTTTGACAGAAGCCAAGAGTTGTCTGTTGACCCGGCTGTAGACAAAGGTTACCCTGTCTACTTTGAGCAAGTTCGTTTGTGTCAGTTATTTTTTCAAGCAAATCAGTGAATTCCAAAAATTTGGTGCTAGCTGCAAAAAGTAAAATCTTCCCAGTGTTTATAACGCCAATATGTATCAAACTAATCCTGGTCGTTGGCAATGAGCAAGTATTATTTGAATTTTTTTTTTACAGTAGGCCGATCAGCTGCTTGCTTTTCTCTTGGTCCAACCTTTCTCTCATTGCTATTTGGTTGGTTCTATTTGGCTACTAGACTAGAACGTATCAAAAGTCACATTGTCGTCGCAATTGTAACCAGACATAGAGTTGAGCCACATAACTGCAAGATGCGGGTTGAAATCAACAACAACATCAACAGCGATTGAACAGTGAGACTGATAATGTACACCGTTTCAGGGTTTTAACTTGAAGATCATATATACACTCAAACCTGGATATATCACCACCGGTTACACCGCCATTCTCACCTACCACGAGCTTTCGCTGAAGAACGGCTCGGTCACTATAGTATGAAACTACTTTAATCTTCGATATACATACCGCCATCTACCAAACACTTTGTAGTAACATTCAGGACTTCCATTGTGTAATTACTTCTAATTATACCGCCAGTAGAATTTCTTGTCACGACCACACCAAACTATCCCAAATCAGACGATCACTTAATTACTATTATTATCATTATTATTATTACAAGACTCTTGATGTCTGATCATTTGAGAGTGATCACTACATTAGAAAGGTATTAGATGACGCGATAGAAGCTTAGTAAAGCTAGACCCGATAGTATTTTTGGTGATGGACAGAATGGGAAGGACTCAAAAGAAGCATGAAAACCGAGCAGAAAGGTAGTAAAAATACAGAGTGCGGAAAAATGGGGAGGGGGTTGGGTGAGGATAAACCGAGTGGTTTCTAAAAATGCCCTCTTTGATTTCTTTGCTTCTTGATTAAGATAGTTTTATGGCGCTGTCAACTTCAAAAGTCGTATCAGCGCCAAGGGGTTAGTAAGATGATAGGCTATATAAATAACAGCTATACTTGGACCCTGTCACTTATCATATCCATAATAAAGGAGTGTGTTTAAGACACAGAAAATTTAAATCTACTTAAAAATACTTGCGATCGATCAGGTTGGTGCTATGTTATTTTCATAGAAGCAGGTTGCAAATAATCTCTAATAATACGAGGCATTGTGGGATAAATGTATGCACACCGCCCGTAACAGTGGCTTTCGATCCAGACAGCTTGAGTAGTAGGTGATCGTGCTCATTAACTCTTTCACAGCGAGGTCTGATTCTAACCCAACTGAAATATACAAAATCTTGAAAATGTACGTGATCTTACACCAGATAAATCAGAATTTAGTGAACTGACATATGCCAAAAGCCTGAATATAAGAACATCATAAATCTTGAAGATTTTGGTGTCCTTGGCATTGAAAGGGCTAAGTCACAAATTCAGTATGTTTTGTCAACGGTCAAAGACGCTGTGTAGGAATTGTATAGTGAGTGAATACGCGGTGTTAACTATCTAGTGCTTGTCAATGTTGCTACAATTTATTTATCGTTGGATAAATTTCACATTGGCCTTTTTTTTCATTGATAGATCGTCAAAGCGACATCTAGGCCAAACAAGCATTTTATTGATGTGCATGAATACCATCAAAAACCCATCAAAATTAGCTGACCACATGCTTGGTTTAGAGTCTAGAGATATCCGCGGTGAGTTACTTTACTTTGTGTTTCCTACTGCATATCGCTCCGTTTAATACATATATAATGTTATAAACGAATAGCTAGTCCCTGATTCTGCATGAATGTGGTATCATTGGGTACACGGCCAAACAATTAGAAGATAGCGTTCTATTCTTGTTCATTGGCTTCGTCTCTTTTGGAAGCACGCGATTGATTTATAATAATAATAATAATAATGATAATGATAATAAATAACCATATTATAGCGCATTACCACGACGTTATCATGCCCAATGCGCCTTACAGTGATATTTAAAAGGAATATTTAAATCAGAAATCTATACACTAATCAAATATACGTTCAGAAAAATAATACAAATGACGCAGCACAGGGCTCGGATATCCGGAAATTCACTTCCTGTCAGCTGGCTAGGGCGGTTCGTTTTTCATTGGGCAATAAAGTTTACTCCAATTGCTTCACTTTACATATCTAGATATCAACCCAATCGAGTTAATTCTCTCAGCCCTAAATTCAGGTCTATGGGTTGCACCTTGTCCCTAGCCTAGACTAAGCAGAACAAGATGGTACAAAAAATGCCATTGGTTTGGAAAATTCACACTAGTACAAACGATACTATTTGTCTTTAATCAGTGGAGCATGAAATTTGTAACTAAAACATTTTTTTTTAAAATATGCTTGAAACCACAGAACAAGCTAATGGAATGTATAAGGGAGTTGGTTGAGTGAGTTAAGAAGGTAATCTATGATAGACAAGCGTCCTATGATAATAAAAATAATAACGACAATAACAATAATGATAATAATAATATAAACTTTATTTGTCTCAATGGGAAATTCTTTTTACATTGTGTCACCGCAGTCGTATACAATGGGTAGCACTATGGCCTCCTGTATAGTGACTATATAGGAGGCCATGGTAGCAGCCATTATACTTGACCGCTTCACGCTAGATGAAACCGGGGCAAGTTCCGACTGTGTGTATTAAGTCTGTTTTTGGGGCTGTTTATCATAAATAAGTGGTCAGATTCTGATTCCCCCGCGTGCCATGGGGAGTCAGTCAGGCCTTAACTGCAGTGATCACAGCATAGTAGCCATTAATGTGTTGAGTCCAGCTGTGAGAGATTTTGTACCGCTTCTCTCAAAGGAGGCAGCGGCGGTATTGACACTCCTTAAGGCCTTGCATCAACACTGGACGCCTCGATAGACACAAGGAGAGAAGGGGTGGGGCAAGAGGGATAACAAGAGAACAAATAAATGGAGGAGGTAGCGCGAAGAGGGGAAGGAGAGTTTGAAGAAGAGAGACAATAGAGGGGACAGATAGACAGACAGTAACACAGGATAAGAGTAATTTTTTAAAACGTATTTGTTTTTATTATTTGAGATGAAAAGGAAGATAGTGAGAAAGATATGAGAACGAAAAGAGATGTTATTTGATGAAGATACTTAGAGAAAGAGAGAGAGGGGGGGGGGGGGCTGAAATAAATTGTTGATCAGAGAGGATGGAGAAGACAGGATAGTAGTTAGGAGAGAATTAGCAGGTAAGAGAAATGAGATGGAGTACGAGAAAATAGGGGATAATGGGAGACTGACGTCAAAGAGAGAGAAATGAAGATTAATCTTGCGACAGGTTATAAACTCATTGACGTCATGATAAGAACATGTTTCCATCATGCCATCAACATGAAGTAAAGTAAATACTGCAGTTTTCTTTTTTCTCCTCCAAATGATAGTATCACACAAATGTGTGTGTTACTACAAAATGATGACATAGGTGTGAGTATTTTGACTCAACGCATTAAGTCTATTTGAAGACTGAAAAAGTTGATAGTTAGATAGATAGATGGAGAGAGAGAGAGAGAGAGAGAGAGAGAGAGAGAGAGAACGAGAGAGAGAGAAAGAAATGAGAACGAGATGTCAATAGCAGGAACAAAGAGAAAATGAAGAGAAGAGAGGGAGGGAGTGGTGGCAGAGAGAGTAAGAGAGGGAGAGGGAGAGAGAGAGTTAGAAATACCCCCCAGGACGACAAACAGTGCAAAAAACCAGCGAGTGGTCCTTGAGAGAAATAATACTATTATCCTTTTTACACGGATCAGATTAGGTTGTTGGAGAGTCGAACCGACGCGTGTGGCCTCTTCATAGGTTGTCCTCATAGATCTACTTGATCTGATAGATTGCCGTAAGCTATTGTGTTGATTGGTTGTCTATAATGGAAACCTTTTTTTATTATTAGATTCAATTGTAGCAACGATGTCATATAAAATCAAAGAAGCGACACGGACTCGAACCCATGACCCAGAAGTAGTATCAGTAAGCAGAGAGATGTCCTGAGTCCATGAGCCCGAAGTAGGATCAGTAAGCAGTGAGACGGACTCGAACCCATGAACCAGAAGTAGGATCAGTAAGCAGAGAGGTGTACTCGAATCCATGAGCCAGAAGTAGGATCAGTAAGCAGCGACACGGACTCGAACCCATGACCCCCCCCCCCCCCCCCCTTACTCCTACTATCTCATTTTGAAAGACCGGAGATCGGAGAGGCAGTACCAGGATATTGCATTCCGACAGCAATATTCTTTTATGTGGGCAGTTTCTTATTCCCATCCCAATCCCCGTCCCACACACACAAACACAAACACACACACACACACACACACGCGCGCGCGCGCGCGCATGCACGCGCATGAACACCCCATGGCGCAATAGAAGCAACATTGGTTATGGTCAATTAGTTAGATAGGTTGCGGAGATAACAATGACGACATCACTGATTGCAAATAACGACTGAATTCTTCCGGGCGTTATGAATAAAAACGTGTTTGTTTACCGGAAATCGGGGAAAGGAAAGAATTTCGTTTTCTCTTACTTCCCATACCATCAAAAATAACCAATCTAGACCTTTATCTTTTCTTCTCTCATCTTCACAGTTGATAATTTGATAAGGAATAGATTAAGAGATTAAAAAAAAAGATACTAACGCACAACAATATTATAATAAAATTTTCATTTGAAAAAAGGTTCAAAACGTTGAAACTCTTTAGAGATGAAGGAAATCTAATAATGTGTCACCACAGGGCACGGCGAGAAAGCCCGCGTGTGAGCTTTGACACCCTTGCAATCAAATTACCTAAAATTTCATCTGAAACCATAGCCACAGATTGATGCTTTTGTGACCCTTTTTTAAACTATGGCACCCAAATACAAAACAAAGTAAAAGTGGTAATCAACTTACATGTATAAAACAAAGTTATGTTCCCGAGCCTTTAAAATGGTGGCATTGTGTGCGTGTGTGTCTGTGTGTGTGCGTGTGTGTCTGTGTGTGTGAGTGTGTGTATACGTGTGTGTGTGTGTGAAAGAGAGAGAGAGAGAGAGAGAGAGAGAGAGAGAGGGTGATGACAATACTTTGTCCTTTTTTTTTTAACAGCATTTAAAAAGAACATTTCATCGCTATGGTCGTCATGTTCAGTTGATTATTTAATAAGAACTTCGAAACTACCATAAACAATATCTACTGTACGTACACAAAGAAAAAACAATAATATGATCTGCATTCGGTTTTTTTTCTTATTTAGAAATCAGAGCTGAACAAACTACATAATCTGGACGCGTATATTGTTTTTTCTCTGAAAGACGTGAAAGAAATGAATTGAGAAAACACTATACAAATTGCCCACGAGCGAACATTTTGTTCGAATGCACCAGAGAACCCGTCTAATGCTGTAGATCAAATAACCTGAGGGGGGGGGGGGGGGAGTGTGTAGATCAAGTTTGAGATAACGACAATTTCTTTAGCTATAAAAGAAATAATGTGGAATATTGCACGGGCAAATGCATCATGAAACTGTACGTAACATTGTGTGTGTGTGTGTGTGTGTGTGTGAGAGAGAGAGAGAGACAAAGAGAAAGGGAAAGGGAAATAGAGAGAGAGAGAGAGAAGAGAGAGCGGAGAGAGAGAAAGAGAGAGTGTGCGTGTGTGTGTGTATGTGTATGTGTGTGGTTGTACACAAGAGGGAGGGAGAGAGAGAGACAGACAGAGAGAGAGAGAGAGAGAGATGAGGATGTGTGTTTTGTCCTGTGGGGGAGGGGGGGTAGTAAGTTAGTGAGGAGAAAGAGGAGGGGGTTGAAAAGAAAGAGAAGGGTAGAGTTTGACGGCGAAAAGAAATAACTTGTACAGAAGAAACAAACCACAAAATGATTAAACGTAAATTGATCCTCGAGGGTTCTTATCGCCTGCATTATTTAATTTATTAAAGGGGGTAAGTGCAAGAACTAAGGGTGTTAATGGGGTTCTTTTATAATTCACTACGCAGTAACGATTTTTTAAGCGTTAACTGTGCAAAACTGCCAGAAATATTTTTTTAAAATCTAACAGGAAAAACAGTGTCAGAAGCAGATTTAAATTTGGAAGGAAAATATCCACCATGTTAATGAAAGGAAAGAAAAGAAAGTGCTCTCAAATAGCGTATCCTAGGCAGAAAAACTTTTAGAATATAGTTCTATAATTTGTCTAATGACTTTGGCATCAAAATTTAAAGCTATAATCTAAAGCTATAAAGTCGTAAAATGAATTTACTTACTGACGAAAAAAAAAAATCTACTTTGTTCTGAGCACTCTACTTTTGACGAGTCCCAATATCTATATTTTTACATATATCAGTGTCTGTTTCATGGAACTTCATAATATTATGCTGATGATTTTTATCCCATAATAACTAGTCTGCATAATGACCATTCTCACGTGTGTCTTGAGCAACGTAAGGTTTCGCAGTTGTTCCTCTTCGAGCACACAATAAAATTGTTTAAGGTGACCAATCCCATACTCCTGTGACGTCTCACATTACATTTTTTTTTAAAAGGTTTTTTTGTTTGTTTATTTTGCTAACGGATTAGACAAAAACATTTGAGAAACTTTTGTCTTTTGAGAATGATAGCATTCGTAAAATATTTGACATGTTCATAGAATGGTAAAAAGGAAATGGTGTGGCAAATTTGAAATCCCTATCATTTCAACTTTTTATGCAACAGCATAAGAGGCGCTTTACAATGCAACTCTCTTCATTCACCCATCCACGCATCCATTCTATGATTTCACTTAATTCTACTAATATCTAATATTGAGAGGAAAAGGAAGAAAAATATGAATATATCAATAACAATATGAGGTGGTAGAAATTGAGAAATGCTATAGATAAACAGAGCGATAAAGTTCAGTCTTGAGATGTTTCTTGAATGAACACGTACACAATTTGCGGCGCTGCTCTGCGGCAGACACCCGGCATGTCCCCCAGTCTTCCTTCCTTGGACAGGCCCAGAATGGCAAATTTCTACCATCACACCACCCACCAAACCAACCTCTGCTCAATCTTCCACAACCACATCCTTTGCCCGATTGTGTCTTCCTGGAAATTCTTCCACTTCCGGTCAGAAGACCCCGGTTGTTGAGTTAGCTAAAACCGTCAGTGGTGAAGATGGGCTTTTGATTACCTTTGTACTGACACCCACGGACTATTTTAGAGCCTTATTGAGTTGGATAGTGATATTCCATTCTATGCAACATTCTAGAGAAGTTAAATTTGTACCAAAGAAATAAGTGTAGACCCTAAAGACATTTGGTGTTTCCTAACGCACAAATACATTGTTCCTAGAAAATGAAATATTTGCTTTACCGATCCAAACTAACACTCTTTTGATGATGGTTGCCGAATGGAAACGCCTGTCAATTAACAAAATTTGCATAGTGACACAATCCCCTTAAAACTGAAAATAAAGGACACACACATTTGAACAACGATATTTCATAAATCATGCAATAAAGAGTAGTTTGTCTTTGTCCTCTATTGATCTTGAGTCGTTCAGTATATCTACATACCTACTTGAAGTATAGAAGAAAAAGAAGCATGCCAGCTTGTAATGCATGTTATAATGTATTAAATCAAATAATAGAGAGAAAAAAATCGTACAAATAAAAGAATGAGCATATAAGCCCATTATGCCGGTTCAACGAGGTGAATAGTGGACAGGATTTAATAAATGATTGTAACCAAAGAGAAGTAGAAAAAAATACAGACAGAAACGTAGAAGAGAAGAAATCCTACATAAAAAATACGATGATGATAATATTTTAAGTACAACCAAATATATGTCAACTTACCTCTCTTATTCGACCACGGCGTTAGGGGTCTGGTACAGAAACCAACATTAAAAAAAGAGTTATATAAATAGGTAGAGCAGAGAATGCATTGCAATATTGTAGGTACAATAGAAACGCTTCCATTACTGGGTAGTACTTACTTCTCTTAGTCCGACCACTCGCTTTAGTCGACTGGAACAGAAACTCGTAGAGAAGCAGATGGTAAACCAGGAGACTCAGCCAGAGCATGTTACTGTCGCATGGTCTGGGCACCGGGACACCCTCCCAGTCGATAGGAGGTTGTCAGCTGTCCACGCCGATGATTTAGAAGAAGTAAAAATGCCGTGTCTTGGTGGATTTGGCGTAAGGGGTCAGGATGTTCCTCTTCCATGACTTCCGGGCCTCAGAGCATGATGGCATCAAAAGCTTTAATCTTTTATCAATACCACAAAAACTGCTACACCAAAATAACGAATCTAATCCTCGAATATAGGAGCAGTTTTTTTTTCTCAGGAGAGCTCCGATTTTAAGAATAATGAATAGTGTTCCAGAAATTTATGTCAACGATGCAGCTAAAAGTTTGAATCCTGCTTACAACAATTTTTAGAAGGCGCCAATCTCGCTCTGTCTTGGGACGGGAATTTTCCTCAAATTAAGTAGATAGAGCTGCGTGTCTGCTGAGAGAATGAGAGAATTGTGGGTAAGATTTATATAAGTTAAAATCAACTTTTACGTTTCTTGTCAAGTGAGTTCTATCTAACATTCTGTTCCTAGTCTTACCTTTTTATTATAGGATATGTGACATAACTTGACGCTGATGAATCAACACCATGTATAAATACCCACCTTCTGTCTGAGCTGACAGAGATGTACGCAGCTAACCTATTGCTACGAATCAAATTATTTTGGGAAGATTTTTATAAAATGATTTCCTTCAATTATGAAATAAAGAATTAAAATAACTCCCGCCAGACATACACACACACACACACACACACACACACTCACTCACAGACACACACACACACACATACACACACACACACACACACACACACACACACACAAACACACACACACACACAGACACACACACACACACATACACACACACACACACACACACATACAAAATCCCTCTCAGTGCGATCTTCTAAACCCCTTGCCCGACTAGTGCATTGCCACCGTTTTCGCCAATAATGAAAAGAAGTGATCAAGTTTAAGTTGTAAAAGCATAACTTTAGAGGATTAGAATCGTGTTGACGCAAAGCATGGTATCATCATGTATAAAAATACCAATGTACATAATGAAAACAATGACCTGCAATGAAAATAAGTGGAGGATAAGACATGATTACAAGGAATTCCGCGTGTTGTGGGGTAATAGGCTAAGTTCCAGAGCGAATGCCAAACCGTTTAATTGAAACACTTTTACTAGATACGTATTAAATTTATTTCTACTCTAATTGACGACATTTTAACGAGGTTTTATTTATCAAATTTGTTCCATAACCAAATTATGTTGTTTGTTCAAGTGAGTTGATAACAATTTTCAGCTCCGAATCATTGCCAATGAGGGTGAAGGAAGAGTTTCATAACCTAACTTGTGGTTTCTTCTTGCTTTCATAGAGCCGTATCAGGGATTCATTTATTGGACACACGCCACCAGGTCCCGTATCTTGACAATAAAACCATAACTTCTATTCTCCTTCTTTATCGTCTCCCTCGCCTCTTCCTCCTCCTGCTTCAACAACAACAACAACAACAACAACAACAACTGCTAAATATACTACTACTACTATTACTACTACTACAACTACTTCTGCTGCTGCTGCTCATATAACATTACTACTTCTACTACTTAACTACTGCTGCTGCTGCTAGTACCACTACTACTACTGTTGCTGCTGCTACTACTACTACTACTACTACTACTACTACTACTACAACTAAAACTTCACCTTTTCATATTTTTTAGGCTGAGAAGAATGTTTTTATAACCAAACAGTAACAGGTTGTTTCAACTTTTGTCATAAAGAAGCCAATCTTATTTGAATAATATCCATATCGAGGCAGTGATATCAGTGATAATGGCACCGAAGACTTTCCTTTCCACAAACCACTCTGAGTACGCACTCAGGCTCCCCGTAAGGGTTCGTTCTGTCTCGGTAATCGTGCTTCCCCAAATCGTGAGAGCCTCGTTAAAATACTCTCCAAAGCTACTGGGGATTTCGAAAGCGAGCACTGATAATCCAATTTCTCAATTCGATATCATAAGATGAGTGCAAGCTTAGAATTATAATTTCCTAGAAGCTTATGACGAGACTAGATAGTTCAACGTTTTCTCTAAGAATGCAATATTGGATCTCTTTTCAAGTTTATGGATTCAAAAGCAAATCACATAATCTTGTCCGCTTTATCTAAATATAATTATTAGACCCAAAACAGCAATCTAGTGAACATATAAAATAAAATTTAAAAAATTTCTTTTCATGGAAGTGCATTATTGTCTCCAAACAACGCATTCTCTCCTTGCTCTATATTATCATGTTCTTGATCTGCAACCACCACCATCACCAACACACCTCATCTTCCTTCATCTCCTCCTCTTCCTCTTCCTTTGTCTCCCTCCTCCAACACATCTTTCTGTTACTATTTATCACCACCCCCTCCTCTTTATTCTCATGTTCCTCGTCCTCCTCCTCTTCATCTTCCTCCTCCCCTTCTTCCTCCTCCACCATCGCCAATAACATACCTTTCTCAATCATTAATCTTCTCATCTCTACTTCTATTTCTCTTCTTCTTATTCTCATTCTCACCCACATCCTCTCTGCCTTCTTCTACTTCTAAGTGTTAATCTTCATGTCTTTCATTTCTCGGATTTATCGTACATTCAGTCCTGCTCTTTATTTTAAGGAGGAACACACATTTGTTCATGTGATAGGGGAGGGTAGGGGTAGAAGAGTGAGGTATTATTAAGGTATTAAAAAGTTAGAGATGTGTTCTGCACAGGTGGGTTAAGGAAAGGGCTGCTCTCCTCTGCTGAAGTTAAGAAACCAACTCCAGTCATGATTTACGAGAATTTGATTTTTTCCTTCTGTTTTTAGGAGAAGGGAAGTCTAGAAACAAAGAGATGGGGAGAGCGAAGAGAGAGAGGGGGACAAAAAAATGTAATGTGTGTTTATGTGCTTGTGTGTATACATGTGTAAATGAAGGATAAAGAGGGGGTGTGAAAAGATCCTTCACATACATCACAGGGGAGATTATTTTAACATTACAAAAAAATAACATCTTTGAAAGAAAGAAAAAAAGTGCATCCAAAGAGCGCATTTTGATAAAGTACAAGAAGACCCAGGATATTCTACAAAAGTACTTATATTTAAACCATCAAGATAGTGACCCCGTTTAAAGTACCATATGCATGACACCGGTGGTGACCACTGATATAACATAAAGACAGAGCAATAAAAAAATGTGGGCTTTCTTACTAGATCAAATGTTCAACAAGAGACGGAAAGTAATTCCCTGTCGAATTGCTAGCCTGACGAATATAATTAGAAACAAAGACTCTAACTCGAGTGCTTTCAAGTAGTCTTTGGTTAGAAATTAAAAAGGGGAAAGAAACGGGAATTTTTGTTTATCCTTCTTTCTTGTCCATAGAGCTGGAGCTTCTTCCGGTTTCCGAAGGGCGAAGCAGACAAGTGGGTCAAGCCACCCTCTGAAAAGGACGTTGGTGGGTTGGTATTCAATTTTACACTTGGGTGAAATCGGATATTGGAATACAATGTTGGCAGTTGAAAGACCGAAGTGCCGCTGGTAGGAATCGAACCCAGTGCCCGAAGGCTCTACTCTGTTATGCATGCACCGCTACAACTTAACCCTTTCAATGCTAATGACAGCAACATCTTCAAGATTTGCCTTTTCTTTTACCAGATAATCAGATTTCAGTGAACTGGCATATGCCAAAAGCCTGAATTTCAGGCTTTTGGCATATGTCAGTTCACTGAAATCTGATTTATCTGGTTTAAAAACATATACATTTTCAATATTTTGCATATATTATTTGGTTTAGAATAATATCTCGCTGTGAAATGGTTAATTAAACTACCGGCTCCGCAGCTGAAGAGATAGAAAGCTCAGTACGTAACAGGTAAGTTGGGGGTTCGAATCACAGCCGCATCATACCTAAAACGTTAAAGTCGGCATTTGAACAGCTGTGCAACCGGCACTCGCATTATGGGAACAGTGCTAAGACTGGTTGGCCCGGTGTCCGTATACTGTGACTGGTGGAAGTATTTCAGTGATCCCTCCGTTCATCTCTATGTGGCAGCACGTTAACTTGTCTTGAGAGCTCCGCCTTTGATATGGCCTATTGTGTTTTAACCCTTTCAACGCTAAAGCCACCATAATCCTCAAAACTTGCCAGTTCTTATACCAGACAAACCAGATTTCAGTAGATACTGAAATCTGGTTTGTCTGGTATAAGATAACGTACATTTTCAATATTTTGCATATTA
This sequence comes from Melibe leonina, assembly GCA_031471865.1. NCBI lineage: Eukaryota > Metazoa > Mollusca > Gastropoda > Nudibranchia > Dendronotidae > Melibe > Melibe leonina. The sequence continues at coordinate 1,863 of JAUEKZ010080313.1, read as the reverse complement.
CAGTTGGATTAGGATCAGACCTCGCAGTGAGAGGGTTAAAGTGGCAAGGACCAAACCAACCTAATCTCTACCATTTCATCCAGCATATGTCATGGTTTATGGTTTGTTTGATCACCTTTTTTTTCAAATAACTAACTCTCACCATCTCTCACCGCACTTCAGAAAGTGCAAACATTAAAACTTTTGAATAGTTGGGGTTTTGAACGGATGAAGTCGGGGGGTGAAGGTGAGAGAGAGGGAGAGGTGAGATGATCCCCCATTAATTATTCATTACCTTACTCTAACTCTAAAACCAGAATTTCTGGTTTTTTTAAATACGATCATTATTTTGCTTAATTCTAGTCATTTTTCTTTAGTCGTTTCTTTTTCTTTCTTTGTCAGAATGAATGCTTCAAGTGTAATTATAACCTGTTATACTTCATGGATAGTGGGGCCCGGGTCTTCAATTATCCATTTAGAAAAAGAAATGTTTCTTTCTTTCTTTCTTTTAATAATAAAATATTATCATCATTTCCCTCTTTCATGTTGTATATTATTTTTATTTGTTTGGGGAGGGGGGTACTGTTTTTTGTTTTTTGTTTTTGTTTTTGTTTTTGTTTTTTTCGTACGTGTGTTTGAATTGTCACTGATGCTTTTAAGATGAGAGAGTTGTCGTTTGATTTACGTTTGGATTTTGCTTTGTTTTGCTTTTTGTGATTGTGTGTGTGGTGTCTATTTCTTTTTGATTTTTAGGAAGGGGGTGGGGAGATTATGCTCTGGTTTTATTTCTATCTGCATTTTGCTTTAAAAACCCCCCCCCCCCCCCCCCCCCCATCCACGCGCCTGCCGCCAGCCCCCAAGAAGAAGTATGCAAACGAAAAAAACCCAACTAAAGCTGTTGTCGTAAGTGCAGGAGAAGGAATCATTTTTTTAAGAGGCCGAAAAGTTGCTCGAGTAATTCAACACTTGTTCCAATTCCTTCCCACAAGACTTGCCAAAGTTTTGTTTTGATATTATGACGAGAGAATATATTAATATACATTCATTGGTGGAACCCTACCCCTTGTGTCATGAAATTGTACACCCATGTCGTCTAGAAAATTAGAAAAGCGTCGTCTACCCGTTGTGAAGAAAGCTGATATAAGGAGAATGATAATTAAAAGCTGACTCGAGTTAATCTCGGTCTAGTCTTTCAAAGGTCATGGAGCTAGAGCTTAACGCGGTACCCGTGTGAAGCAGATAAAAAGCGAAGGGTGACACTTTGTCACCCTACAATATGTAATGTAATACTAGCACCCCATTACAGCTTCGCTAAAAATATATATTGTGGTAGATTAACAGAGATCTACTATTGGTTGTGGTTCTTTTCTTTTATCATAAATGTTCACAAAGAGCGTAGGTGGGAAAATGGTTAGAGAGTGATAAACGTTAAACCTTCGAACATCGGTTCGGTCAGTACCAATTAAAGAACTTAGCTCCCTTGATTTTGTTTTTTATTAGGTACTGCTACATTATTAGCTCTATGGAACAACTAATGACTGAATGGGTTCAATAAGCTTTCGGTGTGCAATTGATTTACCAAGCACTTTCTGGTCCCATCACAAAACAAACAAAAATAGAGTGGCGGTGAAATTCGAAGGGCGTTTGGTGCTAAAGGGTTTCCTCTTGACTATCTCCATTCTAAGAGCATTTAGCTGCGAAATCTTTCCGTCTTGCGCTTGGGCGATATATTATATATTAGGATTGTTTGCATGTAAGTTTCTTTCTCTCAATCGATCTGAAGCAATCAGGAGGCGTCGCCGTGATGCACACACACACACACACACACACACACACACACACACACACACACACACACACAAACACACACACACAAACACACAC
>JAUEKZ010080202.1:0-16541 GCA_031471865.1 Melibe leonina | reverse complement strand
CTCTCTTTCTCTCTCTCTTTCTCTCTCTCTTTCTCTCTCTCTTTCTCTCTCTCTTTCTCTCTCTCTCTCTTTCTCTCTCTCTCTGTCTGTCTCTCTCTCTCTTTCTCTCTTGTTTCTCCTTGCCTCGGTTAATCACTGTCTTTCTCTGTTTTATCTCACACCACCCCACCCCCCTTTCTCAACCTCTCTCGTTCTCACTACTATTCTCTTACCCTCTTTTTAAATTACTCCTTCCCCTTCTTCCAAACTTCACTCCAACACACGCACGCACACACGCGCACACACACACACACACACACACACACACACACACACACATAGACATTCACTATCAGACTTTATCTGAGACTCCAGACGAAGAAAATGAGTCAATTAGACTTTCAGATCTGGGGTTGGGATTCTAAATTACCATTGATGGGCTGTGTCCCTGTCATCTTAACAACCAAACACGGTTTCGTGCCAGAGTCAAATTTCTTTTCTTTTTTTTGTTGAGGTTTTTTGTTTTCTTTTCTTTTTTGCCTTCAAAGTATGATTTTATTTTTTTTTGATGTGAGAGATTGATACTCAAAGCCATCAATCTTAATTGCTCTTTGTCCACTAATATAATCAACGAAATCTTTCAAAGAAAAAAGAAGAAAATGATTGTCACAATAGTTCAACCAATTTCATTAATTTGTGCGTTTAATGCGCTAACATTTTAAAGAAGAAAACCAAGCTCATTTTGAAGTAAATGTCAGATATGAATAGATATTAAACTATAATGCCCATATCTGCGAAGACATTTTGAACTTTAAAATTTCTCATTATCCCTGGCAGACAATTAATAACCCTCTCAATACTAAGGACACCAAAATCTTCAAGATTTGCCTGATCTCATACCATATAATTATTTTTTAGTTGGGTTAGAATCAGAGCTCGCTGTGAAAGGGTTAACAAATATCACATAGACGAAGACAGCAACCTATTCGTGTTAGGCCCCCATCATACAGTTTTCCCCGACAGCAACGTTGAGCCTTTTCATAACAACTGTAATTTGTGAAGAAAGTGACAAAGCACAAAAATCTTCTTCCTCCAATTAATTGACGGACTTGGCTGGATCGAGTTTTAGTGTCAGTTGGTATTTGCACGTGGTCAGTTACAGGCGTCTTGAAGTTAAGAGCTATTTTGGTTAAAAGTCAATAATTTCCGGGTCTTTCCAAGAGATAAGATGGAGCGTTAGAATATAAGATGGAGCGTATTTTTAAAAACTTCAATGTTGTCCCACAACCTTATAGTGCCAGGAAATTTACTTGATCGAGGTAACTTCAACATCTCATAGACTGATTGCCCGATTACCCGCTGATATTGGTCAACTGTTTAACACTTTAACACTTTGCACAAAACAAAACAAAAGAGGTGTTATAGGTTCGGCTCATTGCCAAACGATGGCTTTAACCCTTTCACTGCTAATGACACAAATGATCTTCAAGATTTCCCTCTTTTTATACCAGATCAATCAGATTTCAGTGAGCTTCCATATGTCAGTTTACTGAAATATGATTGATCTGGTATGAGAACACCTACATTTTCAAAATTTTGCACATTTCAGTTTGGTTAGAATCAGACCCCGCTGTGAAAGGGTTAAGACCACTCTTTATTGGATTTCTCCTAGTATTCAAATTCTTGAACTTGTTTGACTCTCTTTATCTCTATCCTCTGCCATAAAGCTGTAAAAAGTCTCGATAGCGATGGCCGCACCATGGTACAAGATATTGGACACAGTCCGCAATCTTTTCCTCGGGGACAAATTAATTCTCCTGATCTCTGGGTCTCAAGGCACGTGTGTCTGGAGCCAGCATTAGCCAACAGACTGACCAAAGTGGCCCCAATCTTAGACATTATTTGTCTGTCTACTTCGCTAGACGAATAAAATATCCACTTTCAGAGAGAACCCAAAGTAAATCTTTTCGCCTAGATTGGGTAAGGTAAAAAAATGGCTCGGAATTTTGGGTAAAATCTAAAAATAAGAAGAAATCAGACAAATATTTTTTTTTAAAACCCAGCTAAAACAACAACAAAAAAGAATATACAAGGCGAGGAGAAAATGTCAAGTTCCAATGACAATGAAGATCATCACGAGACAACTCTGGATTGAGGTTGATAGAGTTCTCTTTTTCTCGGTGATGGCACTCGATTGTAGGGTTGAAAATTTACAAGAAATGTCTGAACGAAAGGAGCAGGATACCCTCTAGACAGATTTTCACTCAGATCAGAGTGACTGTTAGAGTTGTTTTTTTTAAGTGACAAGATAGCGGTCACATCTTTTGATACGAGGGTTGTCCTAAACGAATTTGTAGAACAAACAAAAAACTAAGTCCTTCTTCCAATACGGACTGACTCAGGTTGGTGGAGAAACATAATATCACTGCGTGTTTCAATGTTGTCGGATACTTATTGTTAAGAGTGGAAAGGTTTTTTTTAATCAGTAACTTAACAATGGTCTTTTTAAGAGTTGTATTATAAAGGATCGTATAAATTTTTAAAAGTTTAAATCTTCTTTGCGCGCATTGCAGTTGTGGACAGGCTGTTCCACGATATTTCTAGTACCGGTACTAAGAAAGAAGAAATGCAGATGATTTAAAACTCGATTCTCTTTGCAATTCCTCTCAATTAAAGTTTGGATGCATCTTTACACGTGTGACCTTGGTGAAAAGATGAGTTAGGATAAATGTTTGTCAAGCGTCAAAACTCTTGCCTCCCTAACATTAAGAAGCTAAAAAAGAAAAAGAAAAAAAGAACGATCAGTAATCAACAAAACAATGAAGAATTAAATCTTTCAAACTTTTTATGTAAAGGAAATAAAAAGTTGACAATGAATAATTGAATAAAGCTGCTTTCCAACTCATGTTTTAACCATTGAATTTAACATGGCAGGGAATTAGGATTCAAATATATCAAGCGTAGAACGTTAATATTGACTTCAAATATTCAATTATGATTCATTTATGCTTACACAAGGTAAAATGAATAACTGCAAAATCAGCTTGCTATAGTTCCATAATTGTGTAGATAATAATTTTGATTCTGGATTATTCATTGCTCCGAGTTTATAATGAATATTTTATTGCCTTGATTTAGTAAGATTTGTGCATGTCAGTGCTGTATTGAGACTACTTTTTTTATGATACGTGATTCATACTTTCTTTCTTTTTTTTGCCATTACCAGGCCATTAATTAAATGCTGTGGATACGAAAGGAAGAACTGTATGTCTTGTGGGACAGAGGGTCCTGCCTCGGATAAGGATAATTTTTCAAACTGTGAAAACTGCAACACTGTCTACTGCAACGATTGCTTCAACGGTCTGGGAAATGTTTGCACGTTTTGTATGGCCCCTGTAAGTGTTTATTCGTTGCCAAACCAACTTATTTTCGTTTTCATCCTTTGTTCCTCTGTATTAATCCTGTAGATGTCATTCTAGGTAGAAGATCAAATGATTATGAAATAGGATTGTCCCCTCTACTGACGTCAAGTCCAGATTTGTTGCAGGCATTCAGCAGCGTTTATGTCTAATCAGTCTGCAAGGTCGTGACGAAGCGCTCAAGGTAATCTTGTTTTCTAATACGAGAGTCTTCTCCGTCTTCTCGCATACAACTGACTGTCTCGGCTTAGCCGAGTATTAGTTGTTCCTGCGTATTTCAACATGGTTGGTTACTTCTTAAGCTTTCGAGCTAAAAAAGAAAAAACTGTTTCAAATGAGTAACTGTATATTATTTCCAAGAATAAGATAAGCCTTGGTAGCCAGTCCTGCAAAGATGGTACCAGTGAAGATTGAAGAGGATTGAAAGGAATCTTCGGTTGACAGTTGCTACTAGAGAGATGTTCTAGGAGGTTTAAAAGTATTGAGCATTTTAAAACATTCACTGTTATTCCAGCATGGCATGGAAATGTGTAATAAATAGCAATGTAATGGGGAAAAGCGCCAATAACACATGAATGACCACCAAATGGAAAAAGTGAACGCCTTCAAATAATTTGGTGCAACACTTACATATATAAAAAGAATATTGCTGCGTTACTGAAATTAAAATAAGACTTAATCTTGCTCTATCGAGCATGTCTAGATTAGACAGCATTTGGAGAAGCAATGACGTCAGCATACCAACAAAAATAAAAATAAATACCTGGTTCTACTCTGCGACTATAAAAGTGGGACCATGATAGCGGAGACAACTCGGCGAATAAAGAAATTTGAGAAGTCCAGGAGACGACTCTTTAGAGATATCATGGAAAGACCGCAAGACAAATGACTTTGATCGCGCCAAGATGATTTCGAATGGTTATCCGCAAGGACACTTTCTATCGCTAGTGAAAACAAGGAAGTTGCCATGGTTTAAACATGTCACCTGACACAACAGTCTACTGAAGACAGTCCTGTAGGGGACTGATATTGAAGGATGGTCAAAGAATAGGAAGACAAGCTGGCGCTGGAAGGAATGGATCCCACTCGACAGCGCACCCTTCATCAAAGTGGCAAAACAAAAACGAAAATGACCAGAAAGAGTGAGTTAATGATACTAGTGATAGTGATATACTGCGAGCCACAATATATTATATAAACCAAATAAAGATGAAATAACGGGCGCAAGCTGTACCATACACAATTTGCATTGGGGAAAGTAATCTGCGACAGACCAGCGTCCTATTCAGAGGGTTGCAATCATAATAATAAATAAATATTTAAGTGAATAAATTTAAAAAATGAATAAATAAATAACAAGAAATGAAATTTAAAGAAAAACAAGCCAACATGGCAGGTATTCGAAATCGTATTTACTGGGAAAATGGGGGCGCATTTGATCATTTGGTAGTGCATCAGATTATTGCGCTGAAGGTCCTAGGTTCGATTCCCCTGAGGGGTGGTTGTCATGACACAGGAAAACTGCATTGTCCATCCATAAGTAAAATGGGTACCTGGTCCTACATACAGTAATGTCTTGTCCCACAATTAAATTGTTCTATGCGTTTCAATAAAATGTTCACTGTTGGCCGGGGAAGAAAAAGTATGAAGGGCGATAAGCAATATTTGTAGATATCATCAGCATTGTATTTTATAGTCTCCGCTAAAAAAAAAAAAAGAATAATAGTAAAATTTACGTTGCCATGCCAGGAAAGATGAAATCATTTGAAATCCCTGGATACCCCAACTCCAAGAAACTGATGCATCTTCAATAAAGAAAATAAAAAAAAGGAAAAAAGTAAGCCACTGATTTTCGTAATATCTATTAGCCACAACCTCGTGATATTCATCTACCCCACTTTTAACTACTAGACAACTCAATTATGAAAAAACAACCTATTTTGTTGATATAATAATATTATCACAGTCTGGCAGGGGGCTTAATAGGAATAAGACCGGAAACAGTTTCTCTTTATCCAGGACAGCACAAGATGTTATTAGGTATTTTGAGATCAGCCGCCGGCAATGCACCAACACGACAAGAACTATTCCCGAGCAATCTCTGAAACAATGATTTGACGATGACGTAAGAAAAATAATTCGCTTTCCTCCGACCAACTTAGCAATCTGGGCAAAGACCCATGGCTCGTCAGAAATCCACATCTGGGGTGGCATGATTAAATTGTGCATTGTTATATTGATTCTTTTAGTATTTCCTCTTTCTCTCACTCTCTTCTTCATCGTTTTAACCTCTTTCTATTGCTCTCTCTCTCTCTCTCTCTCTCTCTCTCCCTCTCTCTCTCTATCTATCTATCTATCTATCTATCTCTCCCTCACTCTCTCTCACACACACACACACGCACGCACGCACACTATCTATTTATCTATCTGTCTGTCTCCCACTCTCTTTTTCTCTTTCCTAATCCCCCCCCCCCCCCCCCCCACACACACACAAACACAATCATTTCCTTAAAAATCATTTTCCAGGATGAGAGCAGCTTTATCCAAGAATTTAAATATCACTAAACGACTGGAACGACTAATACAATAAAGTAATATATTTTTATTTTCCAGGTCGATTATGGGGACGTTGCTGATGAGAGTATTGAAACAGATTCTAGTGAAGATGAGGATGTGAGTAACAGAGTTTAGAGCGTTGAAATAAAGATAATGACATAACCTCCCTGGACCTAAAATATTTCGAAAATCATGAAACCTATTCCATTCTAAACATGCAGATATTCCTATGAAAATGGCATAAGCCACAACGGTTTCTGCCTTTCATACCATAAACAGATTGTATGAGAATGGAATTATAAATATATGAGAGTGAGATAGTTAGTAATACCCTAGAAGCAAATGGAAAAGCGTATTTTTAAAGGGGTTTTTTTTTTCAAAGAACTGCTCTGCATTTTGAATATCTCCTTGTTTTCATAGTCACATCTAGTTGGGCTGATCCAGTAAAAAATGTTATAACTTACAAATCAATGGAGACGAAGTTTTTGTTTCCAAAAAACAAAACATTAGATTAAATTACCCCCCCCCCCCCACCCCCTAAAAATAATTCAGCAAATTGAATATCATACGCTTAATCAGTTACAGCTTATTACATAGTTCTATCTATTGACGCTCTATAAATGCTCTTTATTATCATTATCTCAGGAAAAAGCATTTCATGCTGCAAGGCTGAAAGCCAAAAAAATAAAAGTTGCTGCCAAGAAAGAAGCACAAAAACCTGATGAGATTCTTAAAGCCTTTCAGCAACGCTTTGGGTTGCCGGACACACAATCCCAGATGGCGCTACTGGCCCAGCCAGGAGGGTCACCGAACAAAAGCGCTCTTGGCGATGGCCCAGGCGCTTCAAGCCCTTCTGGCTCTGCATCTGAAGACGAGGGATTAAGTTCTGGCTCCGAGGATGGGGCCCAGTGGTCGGATGATTCCTTCGACAGGGACTACCAGGACAGAAGCGCCCCAACTTCTTCCGGGTCCGAACAGGAAGATTCGGAACCCACAAGTAGAAAGCTGAGCCGGAGGAAATCCTCGAGGACTGCCCCGTCTGGACGAATCAGCAAACCTCAATTGGTCACTGCAGCCATTTTTGATGATGATGATACTGCTGGTGCTACTGGTGCTGCTGGTGCTGCTGCTGAGGTTGATGCTCATTCTGGTGCTACTGTTGTTTCCACTGCTCCTCCTCCTGCTGTTGCTGTTGCTAATGATGCGGATAATGCTGATAATACAGATAATACTGATAATAATACAGATGATGCGGATAATGCTGATAATACAGAAAATACTGATAATAATACAGATGATTCTGATAATACTGATAATAATACAGATGATGCGGATAATGCTGATAATACAGATAATACTGATAATAATACAGATGATGCTGATAATACTGATAATAATACAGATGATGCTGATAATACTGATATTATTGATTATACAGATGATGCTGATGATACACATGATACTGATAATGAAGATGATTTTATTTGATTTAAAGATAGTTTGATGAACTATGTCCCCGACATAATTGACATGACATTTTGACGTTTCCTTTTTCTCTGTGGGCATGAGTGAGTGATCATTTGCTCAATTTCATTTTCCTTTGGTTATCTCGTCTCCTTCGTTTCCGGATTGTTTTTTTTCTTCTTAACACGAACAAAAATTGACAATTGTGATTGACAAAACGGTCAGGTTTCTCCGCTCAGCGGCCATTTCGGGAACTTTGCCGACATGGTGCACGTCTCTAAATGGAAGATAAATCTAGCCACGGACGACAGGTATGAGATCAGCAAATTTAGATTTAAAGAACAATATGTCAAAATGACAGAAATATCACACGCTGTTTGGACAAGATGATAAGGAATGAATGAATCATTCATAGCAATATGAAGCTGGACAGAAACCATGCCACAACATGAGCAATGTGGGGCATACACCAAACAACACTTTTCCTTCCTTCCCCTCCATCCTTTTACTCTCCAAAAAAATCCCACAATGGAAATAAAAGCCGATAATACTAGCCTATACGCAATTGCTTGAACTTAAATCAAATCTCAATTAAAGCTTGGATAAGATTATTATTATTGGGGGGAGGGGGTTATGTTTGGTTGGATATTTTTTTGTCCTTGTTTTGTTGTTGTTGTTTCGGGGGGGGGGGGGGGGGGGTTGAAGGGGGCGGGGCTACTGAATTAGACAAAAATCGCAGTGTACACACGCCTACAATCAATCCAGGAGAGTGAGGTGCAGTACGAAAAATCATCCCTGCTTTGCCTTTAATATCTACATAATATTCATCCACAAATAATTCTCTGCATGGGCCTAGCCCCAGTGCGTTTCACCTAAGCCTATCTACTACTATCAGAAACCATAGTATCGCATACATTCTCTTCTTGATTCTATTAACCCTTTGACTACGGTGTCCAATTCTAACCAAACAGAATATGCAAAATCTTGAAAAATATTGTGTTATTATACCAGATACATTTCAGGCGTTTGGCATATGTCTGTCCACTGAACGCTTATTTATCTGGAATAAGAACAGGCGAATCTTGGAGATTTTGATATCTTGTTGTTAGCAGCTTAAGAAATAACCTTAGCATTGAAAGGGTTAATTGCTGATTTGACCATGCGGGTTTTCATATACACTGTCTGTGCAACTGAACGAACTGAAATGAAAATCCGAAAGAAAAATTATCCGCGAGGTTTTGGCCCAAGATCTCTTCCCCGTGCAGAAAGTGTGTTAGGCCTACACTAAAAATAAGTTTGTGCTGTAAGAAGAGCTTCAAATTAAAACATCAGCGTATTCTTTCGTCAAGTCTATCCATACGCCTGTTCGTTCACTCGAGAATCGAAATAAATATGCAGATTTAGAGTCGCTATTTCCTTTCAGTGCCTCTTTTCAATAAAATATTGCCATGCCTTTAAGGAGAGTCATTATTTTGTGCGCTAGCATTTGAAATACAATTTGCAAGACTTTCTGCCTGACTGGTTGTATTCCAGTTCAATAAAAACACCATAAAAACCTCCCCGGTTAAACTCATTTTGGTATCGGCGCTACGCTAAACAGACATGATTGATTGTTACATAATTCTGTCTGAGAGTTGTTAAGGCATTTATTCTGACTTTCATGGCTTGACGCTTTCCCTCCATATCTAATGCATTCGAGTGGTTATCCCATTAAACAAGTATCCAATGTCCTCCTAATGCATTCCTCTCCTACTTCTACGGCTGTCAGCGCCTTTATCTGAGTAGGTTGAGCGTTCAGCTCGGAACCGTAAGTCGAGGAGGTTGAGGGGTGGGTGGGATAGAGGGGGTCGAATCCCAATCATGTCAATCTCGAGCTCTCCAGAGCTCCCTTAACCAAGCATACACACAAAGCTGTTTTGATTCTGTTAGCTCAGACGTATGGTCATCCCCCCATGTTTTACACTAAGTTACCTAACTACACGGTCACTTGCTATCTAGAAGGACTGAGTACTTTTAAACACTAAGGGCGGTAGAATATCCTGGGCCTCCTTGGACCATAATAGAGCATGATGTGGGTGGTAGCCATCATCTATTTGTGTGCCCTGCTTAGTGATTGTATGTAAGAGATTTTATTTTTCGCTGGAAATCATCTCTTTGTTACCTTTTTTTTTAGAGAGATGAAATTTTTTGCCTTGTAAATCATCTCTGTGAAACGTCCCTGACAGGGTCAGTCTGACTGTTCTTTTAACTAGCCTATCATCTTACGTACCCCTGGGCGCTTATATGACCTTAGCAGCAGTTGAAAGCGCCCTAAAAAAACTCTCAATTATATCTATCTATCTATCTATCCACCCACTGCCTGTCTACGGTTTCGCCCATTAGTTTTTTCCCCCCGAGTACAGAAGTACATAAAATTATCATTATTGGATTATGTTTGATTCGATGTGGTTGAATGATAATTGGTTTACATTTATATCGTCATAATATATTCCATTACCGTGACTGGGTCTCACTTTGGACTTCTTCATGTTACAATGTTGTTAGATAACCAGTGTTATCGATGTCCATTGTCGTTAATGGTGAATTGTCATTCATCGTTTAAATATTACTAAGTCACCTCGTTACATGATGTTAAAATTGTCGTTAAGTTTGCCATTTTGACGTTTTAAGTAGTTAATTAGAATTAAAACTAAATTGCCTGTATTCTTCCATGGTAAAAGAAGATTAAACATTTTGTTATGGAACATACTCTATTGGTGTCTTTTCCTTTTATATCAAAACACCAGTGTTTCACACATTGTTCCTAGCACAAGGCCTACCATTTTGATTCAAACATTTCAAGGGCTTAATTTTTGTCCCCAATTTCCAACTGGTATGAGTGTGTAGAGTGTATATTTATGTATAGTGCGGTCATTGTTTCGGGTATTTTGCCTCAACAATTACAATAAAAATGTTAATCTTGTCCATTATAACAAAGGCATCAGCTAAGTATCTTCCTCAAAAGACAAAAAAAAAAAGACAAAAGAATGACTGTTCATATCATTGCTCAACTCTTTGCTTGAATCATGTGAGTTAATGATCAAGCAATGATCAAGTAGTAGTAGGCTACCATCTAGTCCACAATTCAATATGTAACAGATCAGGCGACTCTACTTTCCATGGTTCTTTTTATTTTCGTTGCCGTTGTTATTTCTCTTTTCTTTTTACAAGGGGGGGGGGGGTCAAAATATATTCGTGTAAGGTCACGAAGGATAGGGGTGGTAAAAAGAAAGTGGATAAGAAGGAAAACCAATAGATGAAAAAAAGGAAGAACGGTAGAAAGACGGGGAGAAAATGCTAAATTTGTGCCCATAGACTAGGGCAGCTGTACAATAGAGAGAAAGAAGAACAAAATAAGGGAGATGAGAGAGGGAGAGTGAGGAGAGGGTCCGGAAAGGGGTGTGGGGGTGTTGGGGTTCCTTGAGTTCCATCCATTGATTTTTATGATATAAGAATGGGTTTGTTTTTAACTAGTGTGTAGCGTAGCAGTAACAGGACCTTGTACAGGAGTACTCTGGCAGTCAGATAAATTTGTTAACATTGCTTTCCAGATTCATTCATAAACACGCTACTACTCATAAATAAACACGCCACTCATACATTTTCAGGGCCATCCAGACCCCAAACCCAAACCCTCTGCAGCTGACTTAGTTTGTGTTGTTATTGCGTCTGTGCCAGTCGCACTGGTCTGTGCGCATGTCGGTCACCGTGCGGTTTCAGGTCAAAGGCAACGGGAAGCAGCGGGCCGTGTACCGTGTGTGTGTGTAGCCTGCCATAGAGTTTATAATTCTCTGTGTTACACACAATATCAATAATTGGGAATCTGTGTTTTGCCATTAGAGTACGAACGTTTATAGGAGTTACTGGAAAATCGTTTTTATACATTGAATACAATTCTACAAAGCGCTTATATTATATCATTATGCCGCATCCAGTCACTATCTAGAGTTGTAAGTGAAGTGAGTTCTTTCTTCAACAGACCTCTAGGACTAGGAGAGAGGTAAGGCAATGTGTGTTGTTGAACGACTTTTGGTACACTGTATACCATCCGGATAAGATAGACTAAATAGTCGAAATATATTTCCATACATTGTTTTGTCTCTTGGTCTCCACTTTTTACTCTTGTCTAATTTAAGGGAATGCATAGGCTAGTTTCTATCTAGATACCTTTTCACTTCAATTTGTCAGACGTTCTTCTTGTCTGGAATTTTAGTCGTGGTTAGGTTAGGTAAGTTTGCGGCATGCATGTTCCTCTCAGCTGATCGCATTTGGTTAAGAAGAGTTAGATTGTCGGCCCAAAGTTCTGGAGCATTGGAACTTCAGTTCACTCTTGGTTTTGAATTGCAGCATCTATGTTAGATATGTAGGTCCTATATAGGGGGTAATGTTTGATTAAAATGGTCAGCTAAGCCTGTGATAAAATGGGGGGAGGGTGATTCTTCCTCTCCTAAAATAAAGTAAAACATGGGAACTTTGCTCTAGTTGGGGAAATTCGCCACGTTCACTTTTCACCCCAATTTTGGAGAAAGAAATAATTCCCCCGTCACCGGTCTAGACTTTTAATGTTTCAGATGACGTAGCACAAGTGTAGTGATAATAATTGGCGGATCATGAAAAAAAACCTAAAGGCAAAACAAGCAGCTAACCAAGGGTTGCTTTTATGTCCGTTGTTTACCCTTTCAACTTTCAGTTGCACATCCCATTTCTTTGTTGTCTGATGACCAAAATTATTTTTCCAAGTTTTTAAGCATCGTCTCATTTCATTTCTAGCTATTGTATTTTTGTATTGTTGATAAAGTTGATTTTATTGAAGTTTTCGGCCTTTAAAAAAAGTCAGTCTAGTCAGGGACATTCGCCGCGAAGATCGGGGAAAGTCGCCACCTCCTTTTTATCTGTATTTCAGCTTATAATCTTGAACACTAAGCCCAAAGCTGCCAAGTAATTGTATGGTCAATGTAATCAAAGTGATATTGCTAAGGTAGTAAATCAAGTGAAAGAAAAAGGAATTTCAATTTCGACCGCATCATCGTCACCCTTATCATCACCATAACCCATCATCATTGTCAGAGTATGTGAATGCATGTGGAAGTGCTTAGATTATATATATGAAATTAAAGAAAAGAATAAAAAATTGCTATAACCAACAAAAACAAAACAACAAAGCAAAATAAAGTGATCTCACATATTATTATGTAGATATTATGTGTCGATAATTTGGTGGTATAGTTCCCTGTGAAAGGTGGCGAATTTCCCCGAAGGACGGTGAATCTTCCCGCCTCCATCTATTTGACAAAATATTTGTCAAGGCCATAACACAATTGCCTAAGTCACTTTTAGGCATATTTTATAAAAATGCCTCTCTATGTTGAAAAGGGTTCTTATTTTACTACCACAAATGCCTAAGTCAGTGTCCAATCAAATAAAGGCTGATTTGAATTGTCTTAGCTCTCTATGTTATTGGAGGCCGTCCTTCAACTTTGAAGCTGTGTTACTCAAAACACTAGAAAATGACTTGGGCAATTGTATTATGACCGTGATGTATTGTTCTGTGAGAAAAATATTGAACTAGATGGAAAAAAAGCCTCTTGATTGGTCAGAAGAGAACCTTTATTGACATCAGAGCCCAGGGAAAGTTAAAATGGAGGCTTATACAGCTCTGATATCCACGACTCATCGCGCTTGACACTTTTTACTTTCCCTGGCCAACAGCAAACATTGAAACACATAGGACAAGACAAGCGCCTGTTAGAATTTGTTTGTGGGACAAAGACACTGCTGTAGGAGGGCCAGGTACCCATTTTCCGGCTGGGTCGACAGTGGGGTTTTCTGGTCCCGGAAAAAAATTCGGCCTCTGAAGGGGATTGAACCCAGGACCTTCAGCACAACAGTCTGATCCTCTACCAACTGAGCTATTGCGCCCCCAATAATTTAGCTCTTGGCCAAAATCACTAAATTTTTTTCTATTCTTGTGCATCTTTCTAGCATCAAGTCATACCATTTATATTATTTACATTGTTAGAATACCCTGTCCCTTCTTCCTTTCTCAAATCTACAGATCCAAGGATAAGAGTCTAGTCCCTTTTTTAATGTTTTCTCATATTATCTAGAGATAGATGCTTATTTATCTTTTGTTTTGATGAAGGCAGAAGATATACTAAGCCTGGTTTAAAGAAAACAAATGAAGGATGAAGGTAGTGCATGCCTTGATTACAATGAGTCTTGAAGGACGCTGTGGTCTAATCACTGGGGATTTATCGCAACCATTATTTTTACAATGGTTGATCAAACAAAAAATCTGATTCTAGGCAAAATCAGAGCAGAATTTCTTTCTTTAAGGTTTTTAAATATAGTTTTGAATTATTCTCCCACCTAATCCTAGCGCTTTAAAAGCCTTCCAGTCTGTATATGCTCTGTGAACATGATGTATGATATGATATTGTAACGTTGAAAATCAAATGGCAAAATGTTTCAAAAGAGAGGATATACCGTATGTCTATCTAGCTTGACTTGGAGTTTATTTTAATTCAAAATGTGAGGACAGATGTATTTAGTCACAACAGCCATTGTATGAAGCCATCCTCTGTCAGAAGATAGAAGTCAGTGGAAGGAGGAAGATTCACTCCAAGTATCTAGTGGTATTAAGACTAACTAAAAGAACATACAGCTGGCATCACAGTTGGCACTAGTTTGCCATAGTATGGTTAAAATTGATGCGCTCTTTTTGGAGACGACAACTTTTCTTTCCACACAATAGTTTGATGCATACATTGTAGTACTCAATCTCTATCCGTTTATCTTTTTTAAATAACTCTTGAAATGAGGTGTTGACTGGCACTGACCAAGTGAAAATGCTTTCGGTGGAAGCATGTGTACATAATCCTGGTCTATTATCTATTAATGTTGGATACCTTTTTTGATTCCTTTAAGTCTCTGTCTGACTGAGCTATGTTTGAGCCAAGGTGGTTCTGGTACAGAGTTAGATGTTGAAAGACTAGACAGGACAAAGCAGGATTAATCTTCCTTCTTTTGCTTACACTTTCTGATCTTTATCAAACATGTTGAGCGCACTTTATTGCTTCAATGGCAAACTGTATTTTATAAGATAACTTAATATAATGATAATCTGTATTATCCCAGAAGGCAATAATGTTTGGTTTACAAACTGTGTAACACATGGGTTACATGGAGAAAATGAATAAATAGATCAAATTCATTAATAAAAATCACACATAGGAGTGTCACAGACATGCACTCACACAGACACTGTGCAGGTATCTACAGGCAAAAAAAATGTATTCACTTTCTCTCTCTCTCTCGCTCTCTCTCTGGCTCTCCCTCTCTCTCGCTCTCTCTCTGGCTCTCTCTCTCTCCCTCTCTCTCTCTCCCTCCCTCCCTCTCTCTCAATCTCTCTCTCCCTCTCTCTCTCAGTCTCAGTTCTTGTTTATTTGGGATTTCTATCTCTACTTGACGTTTTGTTTCTTTCTTTGATAGATGTGGGTGAAAAGCTCAGTCATTCTCAGGAATACATTACATACTGGAATGCTGAACACCAGAAAAAAACTACAATTCTATGCATGATATATTGCTTTTATCAGTTGTAAATTGAATAGATTTGCAGATCGTAGGTGGGTTAGACCATCCTACACATTGTGCCCACCTGTATTTTTGACACCTCAATGATAAAGTTATAGGTTCACATGTAGATGCTGTAATAAGATCTTTAAATGCTGAGGTTGTTTCTCAACATCAAAATGTTCAAGTTGTCTGTTCTTTAATTAGAAATGGTATATGTCAGTCCACTGAACTGAAATCCAATTTATCTGGCACAATAACACATACATTTGAAAGATTGCGCATGTTTTGTTGGTATATAATCAGACCTCTCTTTGAAAGGGTTAGAATGATTGAAATAATGCTGAGCTCACGCATGAGACCCTGACCTACTTCCAATCTACCCACCCCACCCAAATCTACGTACACTCGAAGTCAACCACTACCTAGAGATAGACAAGTTTGATTTGACTTTGGACAGCCACTGTCTCTGCGACTACTACTACTACCCCTACTACTACTAGTAGTTACCACCACCACCACCACTACTACTACTACTACTACTACTACTACTACTGCTGCTGCTGCTGCTGCTGCTGCTGCTGCTACTACTACTACTACCACTACTATTACTACTCCTATTACACCATTACTTGTACTACTACTACTACTACTTCTGCAAGTAACTACTACTACAACCTCTACTATTTAATTTGTACTACTACCACATGACTACCCACAACACGAGCTGAGCTGTCAACGTTTCCACTGCGCAGTTTCGTAAGCTGAGCCATTTTCTGTGAGAACGTCGCATGTAACTATTTTTTTTCTTCTTTTTTTGCGGGGGGGGGGGGGCGGTACAAAAAACAAAAAAGACGTCCGAGAGTGGTCATCTATGTTGAATCATGCACAAACGTATTGACACACGTATCTCTAAATACCATTTCAAAAATCATGTCAAGAGTACTCTTGTCATGTGTAGGCCTAAATAATAATCCGATTCATCCTTGACCGAATTTGACCGTTAAAAGAAACATGATAAAAACAATTTCTCGGTCTCTTCGGCAAAATGGAACTCTCTGTACAAAAAAATCCACTGGCAATAGATAAGAATGTGTGTGCACTCTAGTGTGCGTACCGTTTGTGTGTGTGGGGGGGGGGGGGGGGGAGAGGGAGGAGAGGGAGACAGATAGAGATGAAAACTTTTTTAAATTTGCAGCTGCTTACCGCTTTATTGACCAACCAGCAGTCAACCCGTGTTGGGGTCTCGATTCTCGGTGCTCTTGTTATGCTGAGCTAATGTTCCCAGCTGGCATTAATATGAAATGACTTAAGTGAACTTGCTGTGGTTTATTTCTTACTTTCTTTTGTTTTTAGTTTTTCCTTCCGACTGTTTGCTGTAAGTGTAAGTGTTAAGTGTCGTGTCACAAATGTAAACGTATGCTGGAGGATGGACAGCCCATGCTGATGGTCTCTCCCAATTTCAGTGACAAAAAAAAGATGAAAGTAAAAATTAGTATTCATGATGATGAT
>JAUEKZ010080091.1:0-16542 GCA_031471865.1 Melibe leonina | reverse complement strand
TCTCATTCCTACTTCAAGTGTTTTTATGCGCTTTTCTAGTTTCTTGGATACTGAATCCATTAAGATTATGAATAGAAGTGGAATAAGGATACATCCCTGTCTGACACCGACATCTATTTTATTTGAACAGCACTTTCTGGTTCCTTATAAAATAACTTGATAGCCTTTATTAGGTTTATGTTTACTTCATGATCTTTTAGAGCCTGCCATAGTTCTTCTCTTTTCAAAAGGACTTTTCATACTACTTTGCGTCAGTCAAATTGAAGAAATATAATAAAAATCACAACCAAAATAACCAGGAATGTCAAGAAGTAAAAAAAGAAAAGTTTTCAAAACATTGAAAAAAAAAACTATAAGGAAAAGAGCATTGATATTCATTCTCAGGCATTGACGAATAAACCATGAGTATCATTCACTTATTCAAAATGGTCTACCGCTTTCAAACAATTTCAGAAAAAAAAACCAAAGAAACAATCCCCACCTGGAATCAAGACATGGTTCCAGCCAAAACGAGGCTTCAATGCCAGTAGACCAGCGGGCTCCTGGTAGGAGAAGTGGCGGGAGGAACTCTTCAGGGCTGCCCGGTGCTCCGCAGTTCCATGGCACAATGCGTCAAGAGCCTGCGGAGTGCCACACAGCTCCCCTCTCATTCTATCCCACTCCGCACTCCGGTCTACTACATACTGCTTTACACCAGGACATGACACCTAAAACATAATGCATATATACATAAGTCACCATGATTCTTATTGAATTTTTATGAGCTTAAAGGGGGAAAAAAATGATGTGTGGCAATTTCAAAGGAACAAGGCCAAAGAAGTCTTGACCCAAAGGGTTTATTCTGGCTCTGTTATTGGTTATGTTTGGCTGCAGGTACGTAATGCATGCCTCATTACTCTATTAGTAATAAGACTGGGACCTGACACTGCATGATGTGCAGTATTAAGAGATGGAAAACAAAAGAAACACAAAACCAAATTTGAACTGGTTTGCTAAATTCTTTTCTTTTTAATTACTTTTCAGTGTGAGGTTTTATTAATTACTTTTCCATGTGAGGTTTTTTTAATCAGCTGTCAAAAAAGTTTTAACACTTTGCATGCCATTTTCAATGATCATCGAATTTCTACACAGCCATAGAGGTGCCATTTTCGACAATCATCGAATCTAGACTGCACTACAGATTTGCGGCGAATATGAAAAAGTATGAAGTAATACTTAATAGTGAGTGACTTCCCTTGATAATGTTTACATTGACGAATACAATAGTGTGTTTTGGGTTGAGAAGGGTTGTTATAGTCCGATCGGAATTTCGATTGTTAACAAGAGATCAGTTGTTACGTTATGTGCTTAACTGATGCGTTTCTGAGTATAACAATACCGCTAGATTGGTTGTTTTGTTCTTCCTTCAACCTCGACAAGCTCCTGGACTCGATCGATCGTAGATTTCAATCTAAATTTTTGAGAATTTCTTCTGACCTCTCCAATCGGTCTAAGTCGGCAAAATTTCCCGTCATGATATAAAATATTAATGTTTCCAAATAAAAAACTGTTAAGAAACTGATTTTTTTATAAAGGTTATTGATTTTTCTGTTTAATTTTGAAATTTTGTAATGTTTGGTCTAGAAATGAAATTTTAATGATTTTTTAAACACGGTCAGTCGTCACTCGCTCACCATGCGAAAACGGCTGGCACTGAAAGGGAAGTTGGTGCAAACAGCTGGCACTCCAGGGAAAGTTTTGTCAAAACGCTTGGCATGCAAAGTGTTAAAAATACTTATAAAAATCAATATCAAGATGCTATATAAAATAATCATCTGATCTCTCAGAATTTCTGCACTCAAGAAAAAGGCTAATGAAATACCAATTAAATGTCAGTCCTCTTCAATATGAAATGATTTAAAGAGTAAAACGTTTAAGATCTTCAAATGTTTTTACATTGATTCTATTATTATATTATTTAGCAACGGGCATTGAATAAGCCAATTCCCTCTTACCTTTGGAATGAGGAAGCAGAAAAATGAAGGCAAGAAGGTGGGTTGACATTTTAACATTTTGGGTGGCCTTAACTTGTGAGGGAATAAGGGCAAATTTATCTCTTCTGCACTGGGACTTTTGACTGGAGACTGAAACGTGGAAGAATAAAAAAAATATATATAATAAATAATATTTTTTTAAAAAGTAAAAATATCTTTCACCAAATCAAAGCTCAGCATATTCTCTGTAATTCATAAAACAATTGAACATTTTTAAAACTATAGCTGGCAAATTAATGGCAAAATATACTGTAAAAATGGGTGACCAAAAATTAAAAAAAAAAAATTAAAAATAAAAGACCAGACAAGGCAGGGAGAGAAAAAGAGAATTATCAAAAGGAAAAAAAAAAAGAAGATATTGACACAATAATTTTACCTTAGAGGGTGAACTTGTGGGACTGAGAGGATTTTTCTTATGACTTTTTTGGCACAGGCGTCGTAAACGAATCTGACGATGAGATAACGTTTCTGGTATGTAATGAAGGTTGACTGTTTCATGAGTGATGAATCTGGAGGTGTGACTGGTGAATAGGAGCTCTTCGAGAACAGGGCTCAGGGTGACATTAGCATGACTGGTGGTTCTCAAAGGCTCTAGCAACAAACATGGACTTGCAGCGGGAGGACTGAAAACACAATTTGGTCAAAAATTGATATAAAGATATTTTTTCAACAAAACCAACTCAATAGGTTTGAATAATTCAAGCTAACATATAGGAAATTTCCGAAAATTCTCTTACATTCACTTTCATATATGAGCTCATTTTAATTTGAAAGCCTTGTTTGAACACAATTATTAACATACTTTTTTTTTTGTTTAAGCTCATCTTAAAAATAATTTACTGAACTTTTTTAATCACATTGTGTTAAAATCTGAAAAAGTCTTACCTCTCTCTATCTCGCCACATAAAGCAATGGTGTATTCTGTATGCAGCTTTAAGTAATAAAAACATCCCCAGCCACCTGAATAAAGTAAAAATAAATCATCAGATATCGAAGAAGAATCATTCTCTATTTTTTTTAAACACACAAGGTGAGTACTTTTTAGAATAAGCATATGAAATGTAAAAGCATAAAAGAAACTCTTACCTAACCAGCAACCCTCCATACATGTAGGAATGAAGCTCGCTTGGTGAAAAATTGATGAGACGAGTGAAAGAAAATGTAGATTGAGAAGATGACATTTGGGAATCTGGAGAGCAGAAAAGTAAACATCATCATTTTACAAGAGCAAATTTTCCACAAGGTACAAAATAAGACATTTTACATTCTCAATGAAGCAACAATCAAAATTTTTCACTGTAAAAATCAATGATATGAAAATGTTAAAAAATAATTTTCATCCATGACTTGAAGAGAAAATCTCTTCAAATGTACACACACATACTTAAGTTTCAAAGTTTGATTTAATCATTTAATTTTTTTTACCTTGATATTGACAATTCAAATGTTACATGTCTTCTAAAACAAAAAAGGCATTTATCATCTCTCTCTTTTAAGTAAGGTAAATAGAACTTTTCAAACAACATTACCTGTTTCAGTTGGGAAAAGAGATCTGTGAACATTTTCCGGGGTGAAAATGTAAAGCATATTGAACACAATGTGGCGGAGACTGTCCACACAAGATGATATTTGACCTGGAAGAGGAGATTATTAATAGATCATTTAGTCATCAAAAACTTTATTCTACTATCAATTTTCAAATTTGGAAAGAAAAGAAAGTAAAAGCATTTCAGAGCCTTCCACAAAACCAAACAACCTTTAGAGTTACATGCCAAAAAATTGTGTTGAACAAATAAAAAGGCTCGGACAAACACTGAGCAAACATTTGTTTCCCAGCAAAGATCTGCATTAAAAAGAGCTGACAAAGCTACCAACACACACATACCCTCTCTAAAGACAAGCTTTGGTACAACAATTGGATCTGCAGGGAGGAAAAATGGTGATTTGGGATCATTCCTTTCAAACAGCTCTGGGTGATTGCAAACCTGTTGGTAGAAAACAAGAGAAAAAATTTTCAAACCATGATTCTGACCAATATCAAATATTAAAATCAATTTAAAAATAGAAAACATAAGTGGATATGATAATAAACTATTTCTTATAAAATGATGATCCTAGGTCAATAAAAAAAAAAAGAAGAAATAAGCAGTCTAACTCAATTTGAATAATAGCTATACTAAAATATATCAGCCAGGTTAATCAAGTCAAGTGTAACCAAAGCGCAAGTATGATTTTCTCCTTGTGTGCTGAAAGCTGCAGAGAGAAAAAAAAATAGCACGAACGTCAGGACCTTTCTAAACTGCATGACGATGTTCATTAGGCTACTGGTTGTGTTAGACTGAGTGGAAGAGGCGGATGAACTTGATGAAGACAATAGATCCTCGATGGAAATCTTGTTCTTGATGCCTTGATACAACAGCTTCTGTCTGGTTGTCAGTGGGCAGTAAACCAAAATCTCAATCTGCAGATAAAAACAAATTCATTTTGAATGCTTGCCTAAACAGGTGCAGTTCAATGGAGGAGTTTTAATCATTGAATGGCTTATGTGTTCAAATTCTTTTCATTGTTTTTAAATATCTAAGTCAGAGACAATGTATGCCCACAATAAAAAAAATAAAACACACATCATGCATTACTACGGCCAAAGCAGCATTTTACGAGGCATCAACACACAGTATGGCACTTGATCACGCACAAGCAGAGGTCTTAATAGCCGTTTGAAGTTCATCCCAATACAAAAAAATGATTTTGTGCACAAGTAGTCATCCTTATGCATCCTTATGTCATTCTAATCTCCAAAATAACCACTGCTCAACTCGACACTGTTAGGATGGTGACAGTTATGATTGATGCATCACTATTTCTCTCTTGATCATTCCAGCATGAAACAAAAATTGTAAGATGTTTTAGCAACAATAACCTTGAATTTTGCAAGTATAAATTAAACCCTTAAAATCATCAATGACAAAAATCAAAACTGGCCTTTCTTTAATAGAGACTTGTATTGGTCTCTGTGCCAAAAAATGTACGACTTTTTTAAAAAGTGATAAATGCATGTGTGCAAATTATGCATTTCCAGCAGAGCAACATGAACAGTTAAAAGGATGACCTTTCAGTGACACTGCGTTGTGAAAATCACTCACCACAGAACATGTTAGCCAAATTTAACACCTCATGCTTTTAATGCCTTCCTTTTAATAGCTCAAATAAAATTATTGAATTCAAAGCAGAGCATACAAGCATTTGAGTAACTTTATAAACGTTTTCAAAAGTATGCACACCTTATCAGAGAGCTCATTCTCAACATCTTTCTTCACTCTCCTCAACATAAAAGGTTTCAGAATCATATGCAATCGGGAAAGCTGATCTGAAATAAAAATCAAATTTTCAAATAAGTCAGATACTTAATCTGTGAAGAGAGTTAACATATACAAATAATTTTTTTAATAATTCACAAAGAAAATGCTTTAGATTCATCAATATTTTACAATTCAATTTTATTTTTTTCATGAAATGAAAAATATCACAATCTCGAGGCATCAAACAAAGCCCATAAAATAAATTATAATCAACAAAATGCAAATCTTACTTTCATCAATCCCTGACTGTTTCTCCACATGACTTTCGATGTCTTTGGAAAACCATTCATTGAACTCATCATGAGAGTCAAACAGGGTTGGCATGATAAAATGAAGCAACGCCCACAACTGGAGTCGGCAGAGATATGAAAAGATCATAAAAGATAATGAAGGAGCCACACAAGAGTATCAATCAGGATCTTTACTGAAAAATGGCTGGCTTGGCTCAAATTAATAACAGTGGAGGGTTGATGTGACGGTGCATAATTCAATTTTTTTAGTTACACAAAATCTATCATAATTTCTAATTTAAAGGTCAAGGATCTAGACCTTATTCAAACACTCCAAAAATTGAAAACTACTTTTAAACAATAGTAACTTTGCTTATCAACTCCCAATAAAATGAAATCCAAAGGGGAAATTTTCTTGTATTGAGGTTAGCAAGTTTGAACAGAAATGAATCCACACATAAAATGAGTTAGCCAGGCTCAAACATGATCATATGAAAGCAAACAATCCTGATGTCCCTTTATAGAAAGTGACGACTGCAGATAACACCTTTATCGGTGAAACGACATAAAAATGAATTTTACTCATCTCTCTAATTTTTTCATTTATCTGTTAATTAGCTTAACATTTGAAAATTGTTTCCCATTAAATTGCAGGATTTTTACTAGAACAATCAAATGGAATAAACATTTGAAATGACATTTAAAATAAATTAGATAAGTGTAGGCCTACATAAAGTAGATGAAAGTTTAAAATAATACACCAAGCTACCTCTGCCATGCTGTTCTGAATGGGAGTTCCTGTTAGCAGCAGCCTGTTCCTACAGTTAAAGCCAAGAAGGATCTTCCACCTCACACTGACAAAGACAGATAGAGAATAAGGTTAGAACACACAGACGTCAAACAACAAAGAAATATCACTATGGAAAATTCGAATGTGATTTACTTTACTATGATCAAGTATGACTCTCGAGACACTAACTGCAAAAACGCACACCAGGCCAAAGCCTGTTATCCAAACGTTATCTCTGTATGCATCACACTCAACCCTAATTTTCAACTGAATTAAACAAAATACCAAAACCACAAACCTTGAAGTACTCTTAATAGCTTGTGCTTCATCCAAGACCATGTACTGCCATTTAATGCGCTGGAAGTACTTCACATCTTGTATCACCAGCTGGTAAGAAGTGATCACCACGTGAAAGGATGCCTCTTCCATGTGAACATTTTTCTGGTCCCAAAACTTGCGCAGAATTTTTCTGTCTTGTGTATTTCCCCAGTATGGTACAACCTTTAAACAAAATGTTTTTATTTTTTTTTTAAATCATGAATACTTTTTTTAATACAAGAACAGACCTGCCACAATGTCTTATACAAATATCTGTATTATTGTCCCAAAAAAAAGGTATTTTGAGGAAAAAATCTGTATAGCTCGCGCGGGCAAGCCAAAATGCGCTGTAACCATAGCTTGTTGCTAAATAGCAGCGCACCTGCATAGACGTCCGTGCAAAGAAGTACTAGTCTAGACAATATCCAAGCTTTATGCCAATCTAGGAGTCATTTGTTTTCATTATGAGGAAAAAAAGACCCAACACGCATTTTAAGCTTCGATTTTCATTTTTTTTGTTAATGCGGTGATATACTACTATCTAACTGGATATTGTCAAGGCCCCTGACAACAATCTAATTGCTAGACGCTAGACTCTAGACGCTAGACACCCGCTGTCACACTTCAGTCGTGCGTTACTCGTAAGATTTAAGACTAGGACCACGAGCCTCTGAAAAGAGGCATGAAATAAACATATTTCACATATTAAATTAGAATGCTTTTCCGTCATTTTCATTAACCTTTCAAATGCTAAAAGTTCTAAAAAGTCGATATTTTGACAGGTTAATAATGCAGCACTTAAATAAACGACGGACACGATAGTAGTCGCCGTATCTCTCTCATGAATATTAATATCTAGCGTACTTCCTCTCGAGACTTAAAATAGTCGCACTTGATTTCCTTGTAAATACTCGAGTGAATGGATCTTACAAATTATCAGAAATGAGTCAAACTTGAGATAATATGCAGTGCAGAAACGAGACAAAAGCCAAAGAAAGCAGAAAAATGGAAAAAGAGAAAATTGACCAGAGTGGGATTCAAACCCGGGACCCAACTGCAGCACCTATCCTATCGCCTGGCCGGCAGCAAGAGACAGCGAAGCGAGCTCGTCATTTGGGCTATCCGCTCCCCTAAGTATCTGATACTCGACTAAAAGTAAAGTACTCAAAGTAAAGTTAGAATTTGGGTCAACTAAAAAGTCCAACCTGCGCAGATACACCCGCCGAAACAAAACTCATTTTTTACCGTTATCGATGTCGCTTTCGCGTTTCTATTCGCTTAATGCTAGAAATGACATTAATTTTTATATTCAAGGGGTTCTACTTAAGCCTTTCTCTTTTCAATCCAATTAGTTTGATAAGTTGTTCTCTGCTGCCTGTACATTATTGTAGTTTTATCATTAAGGTGGATGACGACGGACGATCTTTATGAAAAATCGGTACTCAGGAGAAATCGGTATAAAAATCGGTATCGGGTATAATACCGATTTATTCGGTATAAGTGGCAGGTCTGCAAGAAGCACATGTTGAGCCAATGCCAAGACAATAATTGAACTTAAAATCCATGAACTATTGAATCTTAACAAACAGTTAAAAAAATCATAAAACAATTATCCCTGTTTAAGTTCTGTGGCATGCAAATTCATATTTTGATGCTATCTTTGGCAATTATCAAAATCAGCACCTCAAGCAAAAAGTCAGACAATGAATTCAAATTCCTACCTTGAATTTGGGTGTAAATCTTGTTACTTCTTGTTGCCAGTTGTGAAGTGTTGATGCAGGAGCAATCACCAAGAAAGGTCCCCATATTGATTGAACCTGTGAATGAACAAACAAATTATCCCAAATGGATCATTCATTAGGAAAGATATGCCATAGCATTGACTGTCACAAGGGATCTATTTTCAATAATAACATCATCTGCAGGACACCTTTTACTTTCTTAAATCATGGAATTTTCATTCCAGAAAGCATTCATCATTCATTTGGAAAAGGGATCCATAAAACAATCAAGGTACTGAATAACATGCTTTCATCACCTTATTTTCTGTTCTCACAGATTCATCATCCTCAACCAAATGTCTGATATTGTTGGATTATATAGCATGAAACAGACAAGTGGCAATGATTGACAACCTCTTGATATGGCCCTGGTTACTTCCTAACCTTACAGATGGCTAAGTATACATTCTGGTCAAAGTGAAGAAATGGGAATAAATATACTTGCACAAAAAAAAAAAAACCAAAGCGCCCCTGGTAGGAATCAAACCCTGTCATCTGAGAGCAAGCTGATTGGATATACATCCAATCTCAATGAGGGTGTTTGTTTACTTGTCGTGGTGTAAGCATCTTTTTGTTGAGAGCTCGAATGTGTCCGAAAGGAGGTGATGTCATGATTGCTTTATCAGAAATGATAAACAATGTATCAATACGAAAAAATTGGAACCATCAGAAGCAGTTGACAGAGTGTTAACTTCATACAAATTCCACTGCATTTTTTAAAGATTTGAACCATTGAGCAAAAAAGAAAGTACCTCAGCCAGGTAAGCTAAAAAGGCTATGCTCTGGACCGTCTTTCCCAATCCCATTTCATCGGCCAGAATTCCATTTATGCCTTGATTGTAGAGATTGGCTATCCAATTCATTCCCTGTGGAGAAGGATTTCACGAATATTATTATGAAAGAATATGTTTGAAGAATCAAAAATAAGGCAGGCCTCTATATCAATATAAGACATATAAATTTGTTTTTTAGTATGGACCAAAAATGTTGAACAAGTGATTAATATCATCAATCTACTACTTAACTTTCTACCAGCTCATTATATTCAAATCCCCCTATGTCTACTTGATAAATAGAGAAGTAAGTGTATAAGATAATACAACAGTTCTTACCTTCAGCTGATAGCCTTTTAATTTCCCACAAAACATAAGTGGCTGAGCACTTTGTGCTTCTTCTGTCAGAGAGGGCTCAGCTAAAACACCATCCACTGAAAAAATACAGGGATAAATTTTTATTTCAAAGCACAATAATGGATAGTATCAGAATTGTGCCAAGAAGCTCTAATTGAATCAAGAAATAAAACAAATAGAGACAAAAGAAAATTCCCTGTGGCTACTTTAAAGGTGCAAAACCAAATGTGTCTCATTCCTTAAAGCCATGAAAGTCTAAGGACAGCAGGCTGGTCACCTGCATGCATTTGTCTTGAAAGTTTCTCTACTGGCTCCGTGCTTGGTTATGTTTAGTTGCAGGGACACATCACATATATCATTTCACTATTTCGAAAGACCACAGTCAGGCCACAACACTGTATTCAGGCCACAGACGGTATTACCCCTTATTAAGGGGTGGACAACAAAACAAAATTAAACAAAAAACATACAATCCTTTAAAATATAGTAAAGAGAATACGCAAGGTTTTCTCTGGCTTTGTGATGAACATTTTCATTACAAAGATAAGACTGAATTTACTATTTAAAAAAAACATTGGACAATGAAAAAAGTACTCACAAGCACTTGAATCAAACGCCTTTCTCTGGAAAAAAAAGAGAGAAAAAAAGGGAAAACGATTATTAAAATCTGTCCAATGAGCCTGAGCAGAAATCAGTATTAATAACAGCATATCTGATTATTTCCCCTGACCTGGTTTCAACTCCCTTTAGCTTAACCCTTTCAATGCTAAAGACACCGAAATCTTCAAGACTTGCCTGTTCTTCTACAGATAAATCAGATTTCTGTGAACTAAGATATACCAAAAGCCTGAAATTCAGGCTGTTGGCATATGTCAGTTCACTGAAATCGGATTTATCTAGTATAAGAACAAGTATTTTTTCAAGATTTTGCATATTTCAGTTGGGTAAGAATCAGAGTCTAAACAAGCAATAAATTGAACATATGTTTTTCCATAGTTTACCGTCTGTTTATGTTTATTAAAGGCACTTTCTGCATTCACCAATGCCAGCTTCTTGGCTGAATCAGCATCTACAAGAAAAAAAAAAAGAAAGAAAACACAATAATGAGAGGGAGATGCCCTTATCAAATATTAGGATTACAGCTGTCCAAGTACATTATTCAAATCGGGAAAAGTCAGTCAAAACTAAATCTCCCTACAGTTTAAAAAAAACAAATGACAGGACAAAGATCTCAATTACTAACTAAATAATCTTTTAAAGAGCAAATAGAAGTCTGTCTATGTAATCATGAATAATTCTATTATGAAAATTTGAAACCCAGTTGTGAAAATATAAATTGCGGGCCCATTGCGTGCAAGTTCTTAGAAAGTTGATTTCAAAAAAATAAAACAGTAAATATTAAACACTTGACTGGTAAGATAAAATTAGGTGGCACATTGGAATGTCAGCTTAAAATTTGAGGAAATCTAGAGACAAACACCTTGTCCTACATTTTGTGATACTGATCAAACTACAGGCCCATAAAATTATACCTTTTTTTAAAGGTTTTTCTATAAGATATTATGGTCTCTATTGATGATGTAAGAATAATATTTAAAAAGTGCTTACAACTTCTAACTTTTACAGCTTGGATAAATAATAAGTTTGAGAGCTTTCTTTTTTTTTCATTTGTACATGTGAAGTGGTGAAAATATGTTGAGTTTAAATCTAACCGCTAACTCTGAACACAACTCTGTTTCATGCTTCATTTCATAACTAACCAGCTAAAAGTCAAAGACTATTGCAGCAATACGATTATAATTTACATTTTCTGATAGATTCAATAAGAAAAAATATGCATGTATGAAATAATAGAATTAGCTGAAATTTTGACGTCATTTAAGCCACAATCATGGCCCTTGTCAATCAAACCGTCAATGTACCATGATCAGTTTTCAATATATTCAGAAGAAGACTTTGGTTCTTTTTGTAACTTTTGAGAAAAAATGACTTAAATACTTTAAGCACTAAAGTTTTTAATTTCACAAAAATGCAAACTATTACGACAAGACAACAGCAAAACTCAATATCATAAAGTTTCTGCTTACCATAATCCTCTTCTTCCATTTCATCCTCCAAAACACCCCCATTGATATGACGAGAGGAGTTGATATTTCGCTTTTGCTCATCTAAATGACTCAAGATAGAATCTTTTCTATCATTTCCTTCCCCTGTGATTTTTCTAGCCATAAAATGAGCATATAATTCCGTCTGAGTGATGAGAAAGTTGAGTTTTCGTTGCTGACGTTTTGCCTGAAATAAGAAAACAATAAGCATCAATCAAATAATGAAGAAGAATGGTTCTCTTCACCTTGCTCATTACTTTCACTAAAAGAATAGTCACTTTTTTCTCTCAGAATGAACATAAAAAAATGCTTTGAGCTATAAAAGCCATTTATAACAATTATTATTTTACCTTAAAATTACAAATATCAAACAATAGAAAAGGTTTTTTGATATTGATACTGAAAAAGACTATTACCTCTTTTAATTCAATGTCAAGTTTACGTTGTTCTAAAGCTTCTTTTTCTGCTCTTTTCCTGTGTTCTTTTTCAACTTTTTCAAATCGCTTCCAATAAATCAACATTTCCCTTGTGAGACGTCTAGCCCTTGAAAATGTTTCCTTAGAGGTTTTTTGAGATTGAAGTGCAGCTCTTCTACATTCACGCATAGCTTGATTAGAAATCTGAAGAAGAAAAAATGGGTGCATTTTGAGAATATATCCTTACAAACTTTGAGATATATTGTGTCTTGATTTTCTTTACATAGTGAACAGTCAATAGGCAGTACAAGAATGAAATAACATGAAAACACAATTTGTAATAAGACATTCCTTATCCATCATACCTTTTTCATCAACGCCAACATGTCCTTTCTTGCTGATGCTTTTTGTTTCTGAGCCTGAAAATGGGGAAAATTCAAATTCATTGACCACCAGTGTATAAGTACCAGAGAAAAAGTAACTCTTACTAACATCTCGGTGCTGATATGACCTGAGCATTTGAAAGCGCCCTTTTACTATCAACAAACAAACAAACAAGAGCCCAAGGGGACTTGGTTCATTCCTGCCAGCAGCACCTGGCCATTGCTATTTGTCTACTTCATACTATAGGCGGATAAGCTTTGTCTCTAAGGGACAGTAGGCTCTCAAGTCTTAAAGGCTTATAAATGAAATTAGGAATGTGTGGAAATATAAGAAAAGAAACAGCACTGAAGACAGTATGCTTTAAATGACTTCTTTAAAATTATTTACCTTAAAAAAAAGAGCTTGCATCCACGTTCAGGTATAAAAAGCTTTAGTTCATGCAATAAGTTTTCTAGACAGAAAAAGAGTAATTTTAAAGACAGACAAAGATTGAGGAAAGAGAAGCAGAGGATAGAAATGTTTAAAACAAATATAAAGAACACAACAAAATTCATTGGACAAAAAAAATGTCCTCATGAGATCTATTCACAAGCTGGGGTAACAAAGAGTATAGTATACCACACAGTAGAAACATACCCTTGGTATTTCCTTTTTAGCAATGGATATCCACAATCTTCTTCTCTTGGCATCTGCTTGTTCTGGAGTCAATTTTTTGGGTTTCTTTTCCTTCTTTGTTTGTTTTGATATAAGTGCCTCCAACACAGCTGGGTCAATTTCCTGCGAAAAAAAAAATTAAACGAATTTGAATTAAATGGCCAGAGGAAAAAATTGCATATCTAAATAGCTTGTAGACTGATTCTGTCTATTAGGTTGTGACTGGCTATATAATTCCATTGAGTCCAATTCTACACTTTCAGCATGGATACAAAATGTGAAAGGAAAATACCTATTTTTATCATTCTGACTTTACTTTTTATGTTGCCAAGGAAATAAATTTTGAGAGTATGGAATTGGGTTTGCTAAATATGACTCCTGTCTATTTCAAAAAATGGAATTGATCAACAAACAAAAATTGACATCATCATGGATGCAACAGTTGCATCTACTGATCTATAGAACACAAAACCGAATGGAACTCCTTAATGAAGCAAGTTATGGACAAGGAGAGATGGAGGTGCTTCATGACTGGACTACGAACAAGTGGGTACAATTGTTATGGTGGCAGTGAATGGTACATAGTAATCTTCTTACCCCTCCATCATCATCCAGTAGCTGTTCTTTTTTCAATTTCTTTAACTTGGCTGAAAACAAAAATAAAATGAAGTGTAAGAAACATTTTCAATTCACTTCTATTCATGAGTATTGTTATTGTTGCCTTATGTATCATATCATCTTTATAAATGTATATCAAGGACTGAGATATTTGAGGTGGGGGGGGGGGGGGTTTATTCAGGAGGAAAAGTGTCATCACGGAATAGCTAGACACCCATTCAAACTATTAGAAAAGGTCAATAAAAAACATTTAAATTCATGAAAATTGTTTGCAGTTTTTGCCAGCACCATAAGGGTTAATGATAGGCCAAAAAAAAAGGTTTCAAACCAACACATCTTTTTTAATTGGGCGCTTATATGACCATACCAGTTGCAAGCGCCCTAAAACTCTCAATTAACAAACAAATAATGAATTATGCTTAAATTGATTAAAAAATACCTCTTGCTTTTCTTTCAAGCTTTTTCTGTTCTTTAGAGAGTTTTTTCTTGTGTCCGATGATAGATTTACTGTGCTCTGGATACTTGTCATAGTTGGATAATAACCCTGTGCTGTAGTACTGGTACTGTCGGAGCTATTGTTTGAGAGAACATACAACAAATTATACCTTTTTTCTAGATTAAATTTGGTTCTAATTGTCACAATAGGGAAATTGATTGTCTTGTTATCGACATGAACTGCCACAGGTCAAACAAAAAAGGGGGATATAGCGATTTTTATCATTTGAATATAGAATTTAGTGCCACACATGGCTGAACATAATAAAAAATCCATCATGAAAAAGAGTGCAAGATCCAATTTCTCAATACTTTTATCAGAACAGCGAAAAAAAATGTAAGAAAAATTATCTATCAAGCCTTTCAATGCAATTACTCATACATTTGCTTACCTCAGGGTCATGTAAAAACTTTTGTTTGTGTCTTTTAATATACTTGTGTTGTTTTAACATAAAATGAAGGTCTTCCAACTGCAAAGGTTTATCTTCATCTTCATCAGAGGATGTATCACTCAGCAGATTATTCTGTACAAAAATCATTAGATTAAATAAATAATGTAAAACTTTTCTACATTTAACAAAGTACAAAGATGTAGATCCTTACAACAGAACCTTGCCTTGAATTGTGACAAGCTTCAAAAGATGGTAACAAAGTTCTTTATGCATTGAAAGAGAATTAACATGTATTGATTACTTACAATACTAATACATAATTTAATTTCAAGAAGAAAACATTTGATAACCCAGGTATACATGTATAATACCGGTCTGCACAAGATTTCATTCATTCAAGAAACTAAAGGAAAAGGTAAAATGGAGATGTTCAACCTACCCTGATCCACCGTCTACTCTTCTTGACTTTACTGAAGTTGTACAATCTCGTTTTGTCAGCTTTTCTCTCTAGAAAAGAGACAAAGTCTAAAATCAATTTTGGTGGACAAAAAATGTACCACTTACAGTTTAAAGGCAGAACAAAGTGGATCACCAAAAGAATTTCTCAACTCAAGAAAACTAATGAGTGATGGTAAATTCCTTGGCAATCACTTATGTTCTCCATGAAATAATAATTCAACTATATCATTGTGGAAAATATGTAGCTCTACATGAAGAGTATACATCATCATTTGCTCAAAACAATTTTAGATTTTATATATATGCTATTCATACTCTTTCAGGTCTTTAAACAAATGAAAATGCAAAAATATGGACAGACTTGTTAAGTTTTGGTTAGAAAATAATGTAAAAATCTAAAATTTGGTGAAAAAAATACATAAAAACAAATAAACTCACCATATTTGGAAATGGCTATACCATTTGCTGCCCTTTTCTCTCCCCCATCTTTTAGGGCTGACTTCAAAATATTTGTTTCAGAATCCGACGAGTCTGAGTCATCTCTGAAAAAAATGCATATATGGTACTAGAAATATGTCATCCACAATGAGCAAGAATGGTATAGTGATAGGTATAATACTATATAAGAGAAAAAAAGAAAAAGAAAAGTCATTGCAAGTGCACAAAGGCAACGAGGACAAGCTACACCAAACAAACAACCTCCCCCCACCACCCCAAAAAACTCCTCTACCCTAAATCAAATATCTTTTACAAGCATATTTCAATATTATACATCTAAGCATGTTTCAAACTTTGTTGTACAGTGAAAAGTAGGTCTGACTTTACTGGTCAAAGTTTATTCCCCATCATTTCCATTTTTGCGCATTTAAAAACTGTAATGCAAATAAATAAAAGGAAACAAAATACACTGCTCTATCAATAGACAATGCCAAACAGCAAACACACCGACAAAGTGATTTACATGAGTAAAGAGGGGGTAAAATCCGCTCTCGCAAATCGAGCAAGGCATCCTTTTAGATTATATTGACACAACCCAATAAAGGCGTGATGCATCACAAGTGATTTAAACACAGTAACTTCAGCTTCAGGCACAATTACAAGACAGTATCAAACACACACACACAGACAGACATTACAAGACATATAGAGAGAGTGTACTCTTTAGTCATCATAATGTAAGCTACATAAACTAATAATTACTCCTTTATTACAGGCTCAACAAATATCAATATGAAGAACTTGATGGTTATCACTCCAAAAGGAGAGAGCAAGGACTAAGATAACAATAATTTACAAAGGGCTAGAGTAGAGTCGGGGAAATTGGCCTCCTTTTTGCTCGATCCATTAAATTGGCTGTACGGCAGTTGCTAACAGTAAA
>JAUEKZ010079981.1:0-16543 GCA_031471865.1 Melibe leonina | reverse complement strand
TCGTGTCAAGGGACCTTTGCCCCCTCACGGCTTTCAGGAAACCATAATGATCTTTCTATGGAGCTTTGTGGTCAATTAGAACGTTTAACTTGGTATTAAGATTGAAAAATTGTTTTTAAGAATCATAACACCAGATGACACAGAAGACAAAAGGCGTATCATGCAGTGGGGTGATTGAAATAAAGACAAACAATGAAAAATTTCGTCACGGAACAAAGGCGTATCATATGTTACGCCTCTTGTATCCAAGACATTAGGCGTATCATATGATACGCCCGTGTTCTGTTACGATTTTTTTTTAAATTCCTGATACGCCCAAATTTCAAAATTGAATTTCAACTTTATTTTTGAAGATATCGTTTTGATACTTTAATACAACATGCACATGGGTAAAACAAGTCACTGGGACAAGGGAATGACAAAGGCGTATCATATGATACGCCCCTGTTCTATCACGCCCGCGATATACCTGATAACTTTGTGTACAATAAATATGACTAGACCTATATGACACAGCTCTGAATCCTTGTGTCATTTGGTGCAAGTGCAAAACCTTAGTTGGAGCAGGATGTTGCACAGAATCTTTGCATTTTCTGCCAAAAATCAAGCTGTGACTGTTTGACTGTGTTACCTGGCAAGCAAAATGAATTTTGGCTTCATTCATAACTCCCAATTCAAGAACACTATATATACTGTCTGAAGACTTAAAATACAACTATTAGATACTACCTTTATCAACACTAGTCTAGTCTAACCATGAAAAATTAATATAACCTGAAGCGTTCACCTGTGTCTTAAAAAAACAAAAACATTTCAGATATTTCAAAAGATCCCCTTCAGAACCAAAAACTGACTGACACAATCTTGATGAGTCTAAACTTGCGCCATAACATATTATGTTCGGAGTGGCTACGCACCTTGCTTTGACTGGCAGTGGAGATTTGAGGTCATTCCCCTGTTTTACTTTGTGGTACTCAACTACAGGGTTGCTTGCTATCTAGAACTAGGAGGACTGAGTACTTAAATTCAAAGGGTGGTAGAATATCCTGTGTCTCCTTGGCCCATAATCTATTATGCACGTGGTGGCCATCACCTGTTTGTGTTCTTCTCTACTTTATAATTTTGTGAGAGGTGACGATTGTCTTTTTTCTTCTGTAAATATCATCTCTTTGTCAACTTTTTTTCAGAAATGATTTTTTCTTTTTATTGTAAATCATTTCTCTGTCAAACGAGTCTAGCAGGGTCCAAGTCTCGCTGTTCTTTTCACTAGCCTCTATCATCTTATTTTAATTAAGGGTCCTACCCCTGGGTGCATGACCTTATTTTATTCAAGCAGTTCTCTGACCCTTACAACACTTTTAAATACAAATTATAACTTTTTCTAGTGCTCCCTTACCAAGCATACAGACACAGCTGTTTTGTATCTGTTCCCGTACTGTTAGCTCATGCTGGGTCCTGCCTGTTGTCTGAACAGATTTATAGTCATCCCAAATGTTTTACGTTGTGGTACCTAACAACAGGGTCATTGCCTATCTAGAAGGACTCAGTACAATTATATACAAAAAGAGTAGTAGAATATCCTGGGTCTCCCTGGACCATTATACATGACATGGGTCAAAGCCATCATATGTTTGTGTGTAAGTTGAAAACAGAATTCCCCACAAACCAGTGGGCCACGTCAGGCTTCGTTTTAATAATATTAAGCAAGCCAGCTGAGGTTTGGCAAGTAGTAAAACACTAGCCAGCCGAGGTTGGGCAAGTAGCAAACCAGTAGCAAGCTGAGGTCAGGCAAGCAGCAAAATGCTAGTCACCTGATGTCATGCGAGTAGATAGCTAGCAAAATACTAGACTCCTAGCCACCCAATCTCTGAGTAGGAGTAGCAAATCGCTCTCACACTAAGTCGGTTGTGTGGCATATGTGCCTATTACATTCACATCAGAAAACTCTAAGAGTTTCAAATGCTTTACTTGTTTTGAACCATGTAGATAGATAGATACTCTAATAGTTTTATCCTCTGAGAGTTGTAAAATAAAAATAGCAATGAAATGCCGGTCATACATAATGCTGCATAACATGCCCTGCCCATCTCAGATCGATCGAAGGATGATAAAATAGTTTACAAGTCTGAAGAAGTTTACATAGAATAGAGTCAACGTGAAAGAGGGAGAATGTATGCCAGGTAACTGTAATTTTCCAATTTTGAAAGGGAGGTTCATAAAGAACACCCTAAAAACAGTCTTACCTGACAGGTAGTTTGTCCATTTCAGTAGAATACCCTCCATGATTGTTGTCAAACGTCAACAGACGAAGCTAGTTTGCCGTTCTGTCTGACACGTATTTTCGAATTGTAGTGCTTCTTACTACATTTTTAGTCGTTGAATTGGATGACCTCTAACAATCCAATCAATAGATAAGCGACTTGTGTTGATTCTTTCAATACTACGGATACCAAAATCTTCAAGATTTGCCTGTTGTTATACTAGATCTAGATAAATCAGATTTCCGTGAACTGACATATGCCAAAAGCCTGAAATTCAGGCTTTTGGCATTTAGAATCAGTTCACTGAAATTTGATTTAGACTGGTATGGTATAAAAAGACCATAGAGAACAACACGTACATCTTCATGATTTTGCATCTTTCTGTTGGGTTAGCATCAGACCTCGCTGTGGAAGGGTTAAATCATTATATCTAGATTTTAGGTCTAGCTATTCAGGAAAACAGAAAAAATTGTGTTCAGGATGAGTTCTGAACTTTTCGTTGAACGAATACTTTATTTCTTTGCCAAGAGATTTGTTGGACTATATTGCTTGATAGAGATCGTCTAGATTAAATAGAAGATTGCCAGTACACATTATTCTTTTTGTTACCATCTTTGGACGGCTTTTGAACGGATGTGAAAGATTCTCTATCAATTTAAATAGTCAACTTTAGATAGAGACCCAGACTAGAGACATCAAACAGCTGTCTAACCAAGATAGGCCCATTCACGACATTCTTGAGAAGACAGACATAAAATGGTTAGTAGTATAGACTAGCTATCTAGTTATTAATGTTTATGTTCAATGCAAAGACTACTAGATAGCTAGAGTGTAGTAGTCTTTGTATCAATGTTAAAAAAAAAAACAATTGTAACAATTCTTATGAAACCGGGGCCGTGGCTCACTAGTCTAGATAGAGTGTAGGGCATATGGAACTTGTAGATCGGGGGTTCGAATGTCAGCCAAACCATACAGCAGAGCATAGTCTAATAGTAGAGGCCTCAGGCCACAGAATATACTTGGCGCGTATCAATGACATACCTTATCCCTATGTCTGTATGTAACATTGTAAAATAATTTCCCCGTTGAGGGATCAATAAAGTTATCTTATCTTATCTTATCTTATCTTTATGATATGTGAACCCGACCTTCTCAATGCTTAACAATCTAAAAAAAAAATTATCAAAATCTTGAAGATTTCCTTGTTCTTTGAGAGATAAATCAGATTTAAGTGAAGTAGCATTCTATCTATGACACAAGACTGAATTTCAGTCTTTTGGTTTAAAATGCGAAAAAAAGGTTATAATATCGAAAATGAAATGTTCCCAGCAGCAGCTTTTTCGTCTTTTGGTATGATAATAGGACAGTTCATTTAAATATGATTTATGTTGTATAAAAGAATTGGTACATTTTGAATACTTTGCATGCTTTAGTTAGTTCGATTAGAATCAGACCCCGCTGTGAAAGGTTAATTCTGTTTACGGTACGTCTATGGAAAAAACAAAAACAACTCTCTATTACAGTGACGTAACAGGTTTAACATGCACTGTCTAGGCGATAGAGTTAATTCTGGAGAGCTCCACCTTTGATACGACCTAAAACCGACAAACTCCGTACCCCACATGAGCATGAGTATTCGGAACTTGTAGGTCGGCCGTTCGAACCCTGGCTGCGTTATACCAACTTAACCCTTTCACTGCTAAGGTCACTAAAATCTTCACGATGTGCCTGTTCTTGAACCAGATAAATCCGATTTCCTTGATGAACTGACATATACCAAAAGCATGGATTTCTTTTAGCATAATATTATGTCAATTCACTGAAATCAGATTTATCGGGTACACGTAGGTGCATTTTCAAGATTTTGTATATTATTTCAGTTGGGTTAGAGTCATACCTCGCTGTGAAAGG
Organism: Melibe leonina; assembly: GCA_031471865.1. Taxonomy (NCBI): domain Eukaryota; kingdom Metazoa; phylum Mollusca; class Gastropoda; order Nudibranchia; family Dendronotidae; genus Melibe; species Melibe leonina. Next base: position 12,371 of record JAUEKZ010079981.1, on the reverse strand, counting down.
GTTATGACTTTCAAAGCAAATGTTATTTCTGATCAAACTACAAGCTTGACATCAAAATCTTCAAAATTTGCCTGTTCTTATAACAGATAATTCAGACCCTGCAGTCCAAGGGTTAAGACAATAATATTGACGTTACCAGTTATGATATCTGTCACACTAAGTGTGCGGCGTTGGGGGAACACTTCACAGACTGGTTGGCCCGGTGCCAATAAATTGTGACTGGGCATGATAATATTCCAGTGAGCCATCCGTTCATATCGTTTGGCAGCATGTGAACTTCTTTATGAGAGCGTCGCTTTTGATATGACCTAAATTGTGATTGTGAGTGAAAGGGCGACTGAACCAACCAGAGAACACTAATTATCATTAAGGATTGGTCCTGCAAACCGCGTTCCGATTTTAGAGGTGCTAATCTTTTCTCTTTTGGTCCACGGGTATCATAATCATATCGATAATAATAGATGTGTATCTCTATCTATCTCTAAATGATAATGATCGAAAAGGGAAAGAAAGCAAAACAAAAACAGTTGACCTACTGCACTTCGATATGGGTGCTTTACGATCGTATGGGGTGACTTACAATGTTATGGGGTGACTTGCCATGTTATGGGGTGACTCTTTTTTTATATTTTTTATAGATAACAATACTTTATGGGTCTCTTATCACTGTATGTAGGGAAACACTTTAGAGAGGCTGGCTGGCCTAGGTGTTGACTTGTAGACTTGTAGTTTAGTGTAACGCTCGGCGTCGGTCGCAATACAGCGCCACCATTTTGGTAAATAAGGTGAAATAAGATAAGATAAGATAAGAGATAAGATACCGTACGTTATAATTATACAACAAATGTACAGCTGCAGTGATCGTGGCTTTTTTTTTCTTCTTTTTTTCTTTAGTCAAAATTCAAATAATATACAGTATACCTACACATTCCAGACAAAGCGAAGGAAAGTAGAAAAATGGAAGAAGAAAAAAATCCCGAAAAGTGTCTTGAGCGGAATCGAACCCAGGACTCTGCCACGACCAAAGAGGTTAGCTCCCTTTATTTTGTGCGCATATTAGTCTATTATTAGCTCTATGGCCACGACACAATCGCCTGGCCAACAGCATGAGACTGAGAGCATATCCACTTACTAGCCATCCGCTTCCCTGTGGAGATTTGAGTTTACTCAGAAACCCACTGACATCGTGTTTATAGGTGATCATGCTTGGCATTTCTGTCTGATGAATAAATTTACTGACGCCCGCAAGGGTGCGAAGGGTGGCCGTGGCAAGGATGCTGCGACAGGTGTCGGGTTCAAATCCTCATCAGGTTGTTTCTCAACGTTCCAATTAATATTCTCCTTTCACGTTTGTTTATTGAGAGTTTTAGGGCGCTTGCAACTGCTATGGTCATATAAGCGCCCAATTCTCCTTTCTCATTGTGTTTGTGTGTTGATGGGTTTGTTCTTGTATGTTTATACACGTACTTTTCAAAACATATTATCAGTTCAAGGTGGAGCTTTCTAGACCAGTTAACGCGCTGCCACACAGAGATGAACTGAGAGTTACAAGGAGGGCTCGCCATGTCACAGTATAATTAATGACACCGGGCAAAATCGTTTTAACCCGTTCAATGCTGAGGACACCAAAATCTTCAAGACTTGACTGTTCTTATGCTAGATAAATCCGATTTCAGTGAACTGTCATATTCAAAAGCCTGAAATCTGATTTATTTGGTATAGGAACACGTACATTTTGAAGATTTTGCATGTATTTCAGTTGGGTTAGAACCAGACCTAGTGCAAGAGGAAAAAAAAAGTTGCTGTCTTTGCCAGGAAAATGAGATACATAATGTATAATATTAAGATCATGTTGTTTATTTTCAGGAATGATAACAAGAAATCATGAATATTCCCCCTTGTCAAAAGAACTTAAAATGGCGGAGTGAGAGTTTCCGGCAATTTATTGTCGACAAACTGAAGAAGGAATCCATGAAGGTGGGAGGGTTTTAGTGTGTGTATGCGGTGTGTGTGTGTGTGTGGGTGTGTGACCGAGTGTTCGCGCGCGCGTGTGTGTGTGTGTGTGTGTGTGTGTGTTTGTTTTATGTATACAATAATGTTTAGGGTCGGCATGTAGCGGGTATTATTTCATTCGTTGGTCTTGTGATATTGGACATTATAGAGACTAATAAAGAAAGGAGATTTTCAGACCTTTTCTCATTTTAATTCATTCTTGCTTTCTTTATTGATAACATTTTGTACGTTTTGATGTAAGGTTTAGCCAGCCGTTAATGAAACAAACTTTCGCCAGGGATCTCTTTCCATTTTATTTTCGCTTCCATGAATTTTATACCTCTCTTTTCTACTGTTTCTGTTATTGTCTAATCGCATGACTTATTTGGTCCATCTTTTGAAAGTCTGTCTTGTCAGTTTTACATACCGTATTTTTTCCCCTTTCTCTGTGTCACTGTGTCTTTATCGGAGAGGGGCAATTACATGTGAGCTACAATACCTTGCCAAGGGACATAACCTGCTTCCGGCTGGGGAAACACTCGTCTATGGTCAACTGTCGAAGGTTGGTTAATACGGGCTTTACGTCTTTTCAACACGTTTTATGGCATAGTAAAGGTGTAGACAGCTTAGACAAATTAACGTCCAAATACACACTAATAGAAACGGGTGGTTCAAGGGACTGGACAGTCTCACCCAGCCAGAGTACGTACCTGTATACTCACGGCGCTCCTACCGCTTATCACTGTTCCTATTATCATATTATGCCTGCAGAGGCAATAACGAAAACATAATTTCTTTATGACTCAGGTATGACGCAGTCGGGATTCGAACCACCCGCCCACCCGTTCCGAGGCGCGTGTTCTCCTTACTGAGTTAACACGCCGGGTAAAGGGGATATTGACCCTTAAACGAACTGAAATATGCAAAATCTCACAACATTCACGTGTTCTTTTTCCGAATAAACCAGATTTTAGTGAACTGACACCATGCCAAAAGCCTGAATTAGTCCATTACTGAAATCTGATTTATCTGGTATAAAAACAAGCAAATCGTGAAGAAATGGGTGTCTAGGAAGTTTAATTAAAAATATGCTTCGCATTGAACGGGTTAATATGATACATTGATAAGTAGCTTGTCCTATGTTGATGGCCCGGCGATGGATCCAAGCTACGTATCCATCTCTGGCGATTTCTATTTGTCTTCCTCAATTTTGTATTAAATTTGTTTCTTATCTGGGTACTAAATCACATATATTTGTCTTCCTATTCAGATCTTGTCGTATGATGTTCTCATACTCATATCTATTTCCATTCCCTCTTAAATCCAGACAAAAGACTTGGAACCAGTGGAGGACGTTGATTCTATTAATACCCTCCAAAACGACCACAGTCAAGCCATCACGGCCTTTGACGAGTTGAAATTCTCAAACAATGCCAAGCTCTCTTCATCAGCCACGCAGAAACAACGACTCAACATGGACACCACCGACACTGTTTGCAAATCTCTAGCATCGTCGGATTCTGATTTGTCCTTTCCAAGTCGACTTTCTTCCATCTCTCTTTCAGGCATTGACCAGATGGAAGATAAGTTACTTAAGTGCTGCACACTATCGGACACACGGTCGTCATCGTGTGGTTCATTGGGAATCCAAACTAGTGCATTTTCTCGTTTCCGCATTTCATCTTCAGATGGGGAAGAAGATATGAAATTTCTTGACCATGTAGATTTGGGAAGTGCCGGTGTTAAGAACGTTGATACTTTGGCATCATCGCCTGTTTATAACGAGAGTATCACTTTATTTATGAGGCCGTCTTGGAGCGAAGACTTACCCGCCAAACCAGCACCAGACAATCTTAACGACGATACAGAGGGAATTGGGGTACGAAGCAAGGACCAAGAGGGTTATTTTGACAACAAAATTATGAATAATGGGGACAGAATACGAATGCAAAACAAATTAGAACAGTCAAAAACTTACAATAGTTGTACCAATCAACACACAGTCGAAACTACCGTTCAGAAGGGATTAAATAATACAGATAGCGCCGTCTCTAATGAAATATTCTTTAGAAATAAATTAGAAACGAAGCAAATCCAAGCCAAAAAGATCACAAAGAGTTTTTTGGACGTATCATTAAAAAAAGACAGGACGGACGACGTGAAGTCTTTCCTTAAAGTAAAGAATGGTAAAAATAGTTTTCCAGGAAAACACAAGGGGCAGAGGATCATGGGAATGGACACAGCTAATGACGGTAAGCGGCCATCGACAAAGACGGACCCGCGTGACAATGATAGGGAGACGCAGCTAACTATACCGCCACACGAAGGTATCAGAAAATCTTTATCGGCCTACAAAAGTTGCATTTCGAAGGATTTTTCACATTTACGTCGAAGTGAGTCTGTGTCATCTTTCGAGGGAAGAGCGACGCCAAGTCTTCACACGGAAATACTGGAAGTAAAACATGAACCCTCGTTTCTGACCCCATCGTTATCTGCAGCCAGGAACTTTGAGACTCAAGTTGTGCCGAAACAGTGCGCTGACATCCTCACAAAGCTGGATGAAAATCCAAATGTTTTCAATGCGCCCTTCGCTGAACAGTCACGCACAAATTCTTGGCCAGAACGAGAACAGAGTATCAAAAAAAGTAATGTTGCTTACGAAGACGTTGTTCATGATAATCTTGATTATGATGATGATAAAAGTGGTGATGGTGGTGGTTGTGGTGGCCGTGACGGTGGTTGTGGTGGTGGCGGTGGTGGTGGTAGTGGCGGTGGTGGTGGTAGTAGCGGTGGGGGTATTGGTGGCTGTGGTATTGAAAGTGATTTTAATAGTCACGAAAATCAAAACCAACTTTCCAAATATCCCAAAATGAAAAATGATAATATTGAGATTTCCGAGAAAGGCAGATTTCTCCAAAAACAGATACCTAGAACTAGACCGAACTCTTACAGCCAAATATATGCTTCTAGTCGCTTGGTACAAAAGTATTGGAGAGGCAACTCGCCAAACTCCAGTGCCGACAGTCCGGTCAAAGAAAAGGCGTCGAACCCACGTATCTCTAAAACCTCCTCCTCGAAGGCAGAGAGTAAGCATTGCAAACACACCGGGGGCCGTGGTACTATCGCTGCTATGGAATTCCAAAACACAAAAATCAACAACGATATAGCCCCTGTTCTATCCCCAGGGGAGAGTTTAAAGTATACAAAAAGGACTTTACCATCACCAATGGTAGCAAAAGGCCGTCTCCAAAAAGCTGGACGAGATGAGGAATCTGGGACAAAGAAAGCGTACGGGAAATCACCTTCGCCAAAAAATTCACCTTCTTCTTTCTCTCCAGACATAGCACCTGTCCTGTCACAAATTGAGGGTGTAAAGTCCGAAATAAAGAGGTTACCCTCACCATTGGTAGCGAGAGGTCGTCTCCAAAAAGATGGGCGCGAAAAGGAATCCTGGACAAAGAAAGCGTACGGGAAATCACCTTCGCCGAAAAATTCACCTTCTTCTTTCTCTCCAGACATAGCCCCTGTCCTGTCACAAATTGAGGGTGTAAAGTCCGAAATAAAGAGGTTACCCTCACCATTGGTAGCGAGAGGTCGTCTCCAAAAAGATGGGCGCGACAAGGAATCCGAGACAATGAAAGCGTACGAGAAATCACATTCACTGAGAAATTCTCGTTTTTCTTCTCCAGTCATTGTCCAAAATACAATCCGGGATAGGGAACAAAACAGAACTTGTGGTGGACTTGAAACAACATCTCCAAAAACTTGTCCAGATTACGAGATCAAAAGAGAATATTACAACTCAGTCAATGATATGTCTCAAATTAATGCTGTTCAGAAGAGACAGCGCAAAACCTCAACCAAAACAAATTATAAAGATTATTATACGATACAGAGAGACTCCGGAATAAAAAGTGGTCATGAAAAACGTAACGAGAATGAACAAGTGAGCGCAAGCCTAAGTAGAAATGGATATCATGGTAGATATTGTCATACAAATTATCCGCAATGCCCGCATGGGGAATATATCCGCGGAGGAAGATGTCACACAAAGGACCAAAGGACAAAATGTACGGCCGAAACCGATGACGACGCTGATAATGGCAAGATAGACGACGGTTACCGAAACCGGAGGCTTGATTATAAAAAAATGACGATGACAAGGAACTTGTTCCGTAAACGTTGTGTGGACGAGAAAAGAATTGAATACAAAGAGGGTAGTGCCGATGATAACAATGATGGGCCCGATAATTACAACGAAAAGGAAGAGGAAGACGATAACGAAGATGAGGAGGGTGATAACCCGCGTGCGACGGAGTCCTCAACAATGGAAGCAAGAAGTGAAGTGGACAGGAAATTAAACTTTGTTTCAAAGCAAAGGGTTTCTGGGATATCTGAAAGCAGACAGTCCGCCGAGAATGATAGCCACGACGACGACGATGATGACGTTGATGACGATGATGACGTTGATGACGATGATGAAGATCAACACGAAAATTTGGTACGATTGCGTGGTAGTTCAAAGCTGCAAAGTTTCAGAAAAATCAACGTGCCAGAACCCCGCCGGTGCGACAGAGAGGCGAAGCAGAGGATGGAATTGTGCCCATCTCCACTCCGTGACTGCATCGCTGCTCATACTGATACCACTAATGCCACAACCGTTACAGAAATTATGGGGAAACCCCAGCGAGGGCATCCCCGGATTGTGATGTTTCGGGATATTTATTATTGCGATAAAAAAGTACAAGCGCCTGGTCCACGGAGTAAGTTGTTGGCCGGTAAAATTCCAGATGGACAAAACACAAAAGACCGAGATGATAAAAACGTCTTTTGCAATCCATATTCGTGCGAAGCTGAAACTAAAACTAAAGCACAACAAACTCCACAAACTCGACAAATAAAGTACAGAGAGAAATGTCAAGACGTTTTGAATTTTAGCGACAAATCGTATGATTATAACGATGAATCTCACGGCTCTGAAGAAGAATGCCCAGGAATGTTAAAGTTCAAGACTGGATTTTATCACACAGATCTTACGCAGGATGGGGAAAACGAAACTTGTGACGATAAGATTGTGCGGGAGTTGGATGAGGTGCTGACCGTCCTTTACGCTGAAGCTCGTGCCACAGCCATCAGGATCACACAAGTGAAGGAGAAAATCGACAATCTCGCCCAGAGAAACCCGCCGGGAAAACTGTTCAAGCCGAATGCTCAGCCGTTGCCTAGCAACAGTATCCATGACGATAACAAGAGGGACCGCCAATGGGAGGGAACAGTGGCAGAGTTGATCATGCTTGTGGCCGTTATGGTGTTACAGATATTTTTCCACTACTGGATGTCCTCGGAATGATTCCTGGAAAAGACGCGTCAATGATTCTACTTGGAAGAACAAAACAGTTATTGACATACGGGTTTGATTTCCAAATACATGAACACACACACACACACACACGCGCGCGCGCGCACACACGCACACAAACACATCGGTACTGAAAAAAAGCGAAATAAGTAAAATAAGTCAAACTAAACATATTCTAGTCTGACGAAATGGTGTCCAAGCGATTCTTCAAAGCTTTAACGTCTGAATCTTCAGTAACAGAAACTGTGAGGTTTGGTAAGTAGTTTTTTTTTCTTTTCAAAAGCCCACTTTCATTTTAAAGGATATTGGAATGGTTTTCAAATACGAATCTTACCCCAGGCAAATGGGGTGAAAAGCAGACAATTGAACGACTATTATGATGATTCCATGTGTGGATAGAATGGAAAAAGGGTTGTAATAATATGTAAAAGTTTCCGAGAAAACCGATTACAAAACAAAACTGGACGTTTCGGGCAAATAGCCCTTCATCAACAAAAGCGTGGATAGAGAGAGATATAAATGAAAATTGCCTTTTATCGTCGTTTTGGCCGTGACTACAGTTTTTCCCTTGATAAGATAGTCCCAAAATTAAAGGCGTTATTGGGTATTTTTCAGAATGATTCTTTTGTTTTTGAGTAAATACCAGATTGTTGTTGTTGTTTTTGTTATTCTTCTTTTTTTTCATCATATTCTTTTTCTTCTTGTCCCCCCCCCCCCCCACTCATACCGAAGACTTTTCCAAATAAGGTTGGTACTTTTATGTAGTTCAATTTTAATGATAATATGAATGCTGTTGATGATGATGATCAAATATTATTATTATATTGTTATGGATAATAATTATGATAACATAACAATGATAATGATAACAACATTAACAACAACAACAACAATAATAATAATGATAAAAATGATAATAATGACAATAATAACAAGAAGAAGAACATCGGCACCATAAGTACAATACAGACTGAAAGAAAAAGAAAAAAGAAAACACAGCCATGCCAAAATGAAATAAACTCCAGAGAATAAAGACATACTAATAAGTTTGACTTATTTTATTCATTAATTAATCAGTCTGCTATGCTAGCCACGTCAGGCACACCGAATTTGGTCAGCGGCGAGCTTCCGGTGACGTCATGAGCCAAGAATAGCCCACCGGACACGCAGGGAGCGCTGGCCACTAACCCTATAGTGACCTTTTGACCTTTCTTGGTCTGACACATCACTGGGGCGCCCAGGTCTCCAAGCTGAACAAGAAAAGAGAAAAAGAATTTAGTTACGATAAGAACAGGGGAAATGATAAGAAGATGCAATAAGGTGAGATGATGTGAGATAAGGTAAGGTGAGATGATGTGAGATGATGTGAGATAAGGTAAGGTGAGATGATGTGAGATGATGTGAGATAAGCAGATAAGGTGAGATGATATGAGATGAAATTTTTAATAAGATCACATGATCGTGGCATGATGAGATGAGGCGAGAAAGTGTGAGATGAGACAAGGTTGGATAATAACTTGAAATGAGATTATATAAGGTGAGAAAGAATAAGATGAGATAAGGTGAGAAGATAAGAGATGAGATTGGTGAGATATTATGACTAGACTATGGCTATGAGATAAATTAAGGTGAGATAATAATGATAATAATAATAATAATATCAAAAATAATGATAATAAATAATGATGATAATAATCATGAAGTACATTTCTAGAATACCAAAATCTCATAAAAACATGAGCTTTCGATAATATGAGATGAGAAAAGCGGAGATAATATATTATTATTCCTTTACATAAATTGCGATAGTATGAACTGAGATAGGGTGAGATAATCCTATAATATGAGATGAGGTAATAATCTGGTCTGATGCAATAAGAAAATGTGCCATCAAATACAAACTGGTATGAGACCAAGATAGCTTTCAAGCAAAACACTCATTGCAATGGTGGCATCAATGTATTAACAGTTTTGATATTATTCGTGTTATTGGGAGGGGATAAATATATCCCTACTCGTTTGACTGCGGGCATGTTGTTGTCGAGAGGTAGCGCCCGAAACAGCAATGCATTCTCTCCTGATTATTTCCCTTCCGGAGCTTTCGGCTGTTAGCAGCACTTTATAGTCTAGCTGTTTTAGACACACACACAATGACGTCAAATGCATACAGTCTATTATTAGATATAGTCTACTGGCTACTCCTTCCAATTCCACGAACCGCCCTATATCAATAGGTAGAGCATCTGCTTAGGTACAAGTCAGGGGTTCGGATCATCGACGTTTCATCATTAAGAAGACGTTCAAATCGGCATTTTGGCTGTTGTGCCTAAATAAATGTATTTGGCATAATGAGAACAGTGTGAAGTACCCATTGGCCTTGTGTCAATATCCCTTTTTGCTGTGATTGGGTAAGTGAGTGGGACATCCATTTGATTGAATCTTTTTGAAAGCATGTTAACTTGTTAGACATGCACCAAACAAAGAACTATCCATTCAACCAACAGTCCAACCAACCATCCAATGAACCAACCAATCTATTCAACCAAGAATCCAACCAACTAAACAACCAACCCTCCAATCAACCAACCAACAAACTTATCTATTCAACCAACAATCCAACTAACCAACCAACCAACCATCCAATCAACCAGCCAAGGACCTATCCTTTCAATTTCAACCAACAATTCAACTAACCAACAAACTATCTATTCAACCAAGAATCCAACCAACTAAACAACCAACCCTCCGATCAACCAACCAACAAACTATCTATTCAACCAACCAACCAACAATCCAACCAACAAACGAACTATCCATTCAACCAACAACCCAACCAACAAACCAACCAGCCATCCAATCAACCAGCCAAGGACCTATCCTTTCAATTTCAATCAACGTTTCAACTAACCAACAAACTATCTATTCAACCAACCAACCAACAATCCAATTAACCAACCATCCAATCAATCAACCATCCAACCAACCAACCAACCAACCAACCAACCAACCAACCCACAGGCACTTACCCCGCAAGGCGCCCCCGAAGAGGCGAGGCAGTTGAAGGGCAGACTGAAGTATTCCTCAGGAAACACGCCTTGTCCCTGTTCACTAGGCGTCAGGGTGTCGATGATCATGGCACAGCATGGCTGACTGGTGCTCTTTGTCACGCCCACCACCTGCATCCGGCCTGGGTTGTACTGGGCTGGCAACAGTCACCAACACACACACACACACAAAAACACACAAAAACGCATACACACAAACACACACACACAAACACACACACGTATACACAAGCACAAACACACACATGGATTAAAAAAAACCGCAACAGAATATAAATATATATATTAAATTTCTTGTTTTTTTAATCGTGACACACACCTGCCGTGCCATACATAAAGCATCAAAATTGTGCTTAAATCAGTTGGCCAGGTGTCAGTATTATAAGTATACTGTCGCTGGGTGAGAATTCGAGTGAGCCCCCCTTTTATCACTGTGTTGTAGCATTTCATCTCCCCTATATTTCATCTTTTAAAAAGGCACTCTAAGTTAATATAAATATAGCTGGCAAAAACCAACCAACCAACAAACCAACCAACCAACCAACCAACAAACTAACCAACAAATCAACCAACCAACAAACCAATCAACCAACAAACCAACCAACAAACCAACCAACAAATCAACCAACCAACCTATAAATCAACCAACTAAACCAACCAACCAACCAACAAACAAACCAACAAACCAACCAACCAACAAACAAACCAACCAACCAACAAACCAACCAACCAACCAACCAACCAACCAACCAACAAACCAACCAACCAACCAACCAACCAACCAACCAACCAACCAACCAACAAACCAACCAACCAGCCAATCAAAGTTTAATTAATATTGACTTTCACGTGTCCCGTGTCCATGTTGCGTTCGAATATTGTCCAAACCAGGTAAGTAATAGTGAAACATGAGATCGTCCGATTGGTTTCCTACCTCCATCATAAGTGTCCCCTCCAAACCCGATGACCACACAGGTGGAGGTGTCCAGGGGGTCAGTGCCATTGTAAATGACCGCAGGGTCCGTGCACCCATCGGCGTTGACCACAGACCTGTACGTGTTGTCCAGTTGAAGCTTGTATACACCATCCTCCAGACTGACACCTGGCCAACACAAAGTCAAATGGTTTATCCAGCTGGACGCGTAATCAGATCCTTAAGATTAAGATACCTTCAGCTCAGAGAGGGGCGTGTCACAGTTTTTATCTTATTAATTAGTGTGACACTGAGAGAGAGAGGTGCAAATGATTCTCTTGAGAAAACGCTGCTACATCTATCGCAACATACTGTTCCAACCATATTACAACTCATACTACTAACACGACGACTACTACTACTACGACTACCACTACTACGACGACGACTACTACTGATATTACTACAAAAACAAGAACAACAACAACAACAACTACTACTACGACTACCACTACTACGACGACGACTACTACTATTACTACAAAACAACAACAACAACAACTACTACTACTACCACCATAGGATACATGCACGTACCTGAAAGAGCATTAGAAGTCTTTTGATACACCCATTTGTAGTGACCATCCAATATCTGAATGTCTCTGAAACGATAATTTTACCACGGATTTTTTAGAATATTATATCCTATTTCTAATCATCATCATCATCATCAACACATCATCATCATCATTGTCATCATCATCATCACCATCATCACATCATCATCATCATTGTCATCATCATCATCACCATCATCACATCATCATTATCATCAATATTTCTATTAATTGATATTATGGTTAGCATTGTTATAATCCTTATGATCACACTCATCCTCCTCCTCCCCCTTGCTCTTCCATCTCCTTCTTCTTAAGGTGTGTGTCCACTGGCAGGTTTTAGGAATGGAAAAATAGAATGGAAAAGTCTTGGGTGTTTCAATTGGTGCGATTTTGGAATTGCACCAATAGAAACACCCAAGCCT
>JAUEKZ010079870.1:0-16545 GCA_031471865.1 Melibe leonina | reverse complement strand
ATGTACCGTATCTCTAATAAATACATGTGTGAATGGGTTGATTAACATTGATGTGTAAGCAAATGAAAAATTGCCACGATTTGAGGACAATAAAGATTTATTATTATCATTATTATTATTATAAATGCGAATTGAAGTACAAGAAAATTTAGACAAAAAATTATATAACTCCTGATGGTTAATACTAAATCTATTTTGTGAAATAAGTTCCAATTGCATCACCTCCACAGATCCATCCATCATATTTTTTACAACATTCCCGTCTGCCGTGATGACTCGAGAGACTTCAGTCTGTACGTACTTGCGGCGAGAGGATTCACAGTCCTGTTTTCCCTTTGTCTTGAATGGGTAACTCTGCCTGACAGCCAGCTGGCGATCCTCCTGGGATCTTGGATTCACACCTGCAATAACACCATCAGTGTCGTCATCGATCAATAGTAAATGCTTATAAAAATAATTCTTATGGTATCTATACAGCATTTTTCATGAGAGCCTATAATTGGATGACAAAATCAAGTCAGAATACTTCACATCCTGAGGGGGTTTGAATAACTGCAATACTCATACTCTTTGTATTAACTGGAGTTGAACAAATTTCATTTCTCTTTTAAATCACTCAGATTAGATCTATACTCTTTGTATGTCATTTATCAAGAAATATGATTGAAATAACCTGTGGCATTTATGAGCAATCTTTTACCATAAACTATAAATATAAAGGAAATTTGGGTAACAAAACCCTAAGAAACCCTAAGTGCATAATTTCTATTCAAATTGCTTGTGCATTAGTTGTATGAGATGTGCGTTATTATTTTGCCAGTGTTCTGTAATGAGTGTAAAAAAACAGTATATCTAAGGATTAATTGCTATGCTGAATCTATGGTGATTTATCCTTATGATGTTCTAGCTGTTCTCCCTACCCCTCCCTGTTCTCCCTTAATTGTCTCCCTTTGTTATTCAGGACTTACCAATAGAACTCTGCAGGAAGTATTTGACACTGAGACCATCAGGACAAGTAACAAACAACTCCTGAAATTGTTGCTTTCTGACTGGTTTCTCTGCATCTTTTTTCTCTTCCTCTATCGTCTCTTCGTCTCCCTGTTGGTAAAACATAAGCAGTGTTTGTTTCACACTATTTGTGAATCTTTATCTTGAATTCATAATGATAATATATTTCCTTCTGATTTTAAAACACCAAAATCAAGAATCTTTTTAAAGATTTGTTTCTTCTGTGTATTAAAAAAAAAACAATTCTCACTAAGTTAAGTTGATATTTAGATTCTATAAAGCAACAAAAAAAAACTATTCAAAGTTTTAGTCATTTAGTCTTTTGCTGAGATAACAATGAAACAGTTTGAGCAGTTTACACTTACAGGCAGCTTTTCAGGCTCAGGAGTATGCACACTTTTCTTGCTCAGCTCTTTTTTACTCTTGGATGGAGAAACAGCGGCATGAGGTAAGGAAGGAGTCTCGTGTACCACTGGTGGGATGTACAGTGTCGGCTCATATGGTTTCACTTTTGGTAACATCAATCATATGAAAAAGTGAAGTAAAATAAGATTGATTAGATTTCTTAAAACAATCGTTTCTTTTTTTTTTAAAGGGACCAGTCTACAAGAAAATGCAGCAAGTTACAATCTACATACTTTCAAGAACAGCACACACTGAAACTAGCTGCTTGAAAAAAAAAATACACAGCTGCTGTTAAATTGGCAGATTATAGATGAAATAAGACTGAATGAGTGAATTAATTTCCAACGACATTAAAAAATTCCTTACAGTAGGATTCTCCATTGGGTCCAAACTGGCTGAGTGCCAGGACCATTCCGTCAGACAAATGGGCTGTCACGGAGCCAAACTGGCTAACAGCAGGCCTAGTCACCTGAATGTCAAGATCCTCAGATTTCTCTCTTTGATTGGAGTCGTCTTTCTCTGTCTCCTCTATTGGGGTGGTTAGGCAAAAAGCAGAGAAACCATTAGTTTACCGTTAACAATATGCTTCCAAAGGCAAATACAAAATACTTGGCATTGTTTGGGATATTGAAATTAAGTTGGTAATTTACCAGTTTCACTTGACAAAAAAACAAAAACCCCTACCTTCAATAATGTATGTATTTGAAATTAAAGTTGTTTTTTGTGGATAAAACATTCATATTCTACACAAATTTATTTTTAAATTGTTCTTTCTTTTTCTTTTAATAAATAAATATGGCACTAACTAAAAACTCAATGTGAAAGTATGTGTTGATGTCATTTTATTCCAACTGTATGAGAACACCAGAAACCACAACAACCAGTTCAAAATAAATAATATTTTGCTGAAGTCAAACATCAACCAGTCATAGAGGGGGAAAAGTGTGTATAAAAGCTTAAAGTTCTGCAATGGTGATGAAATAAAAACCAAGTGTCACCTTTCTCAGACTTTTCCGTCTCAGATTTATCAACTGTGGTGATGTTTGCCCTAGAGAGGGCGGTGTCAACCACAGCTCTCAAATCACCCTCGTAGTCCTCTGGCAGTCCCATGTCTTCCCGCGGGTTCAGGATGTGAAGGGTGAAAGCATGGCTGTCTTTGAGCACCGTAGATCGAATGCCAGTGGTGCCTGAGATGGAAGAAGACAATCATGTCTGATTTCATAATTCATATTTATTTTGATATTAATTTTGTCTTCAATAACTGCAACTTCTACCTTTTTTTTCCCCAGTGATTATGATTTTTTTAAAATGAGATAGATCCTTTAAAGATGGTGGTTTAAATGTAGAGAAGACAACATTCAGAATCTCTCATCTCTGCTTTCACTGCTATGTATTTCAAAGTGTTGCGGGTTTTGGCTATTCAGTTTGCTGTTAATGCAGTAGCTCAAGTACAGGCATTTAACCCTTTCAATGCTAAGGTTATTTCTTAAGCTGCTAATTAGATATCAAAATCTCCAAGATTTGCCAGTTCTTATTCCAGATAAGTAAAATTTCAGTGGACTGACTTATGCCAAAAGTGTGAATCTCAACAACAAACATTTCACGGCTAATTCAAAAGAAGAACCATAAGCTTTTTGAACCAAAGTGCATAAACCCTCAGTATAGTAAACCTATCACTTACATGCTTTTATGTTTTTCCTCTATTATAGCTCATATTTGACTGCAAAGAAAAATCCTGTGTCTTCTTGCCCCATTGAGTTAGCTGGGTTATGACGCTATGTGGTGATAAGTTATTATGGGATAGAACTGAATTCAATTTTTTTACTTAAATTAAGATAAAAACGCTCTTAAGTTTAAGAGGTCTGTAATCGACCCCGTTGAAATGCGCACTAACATAAATACTCATCCAGCCAAGTCAGTCAGTTAATTGGCAGACTAAGAAAAAGAAAAGAAAAGAGAACAATAAAAAAAAAAAACCCACCAACCTTGAGCAAACTCAGTTCTCTCCGTCTTGATCTGTCCTCCATCACAAGGGAATAGTGTGGTTGTAATACCAGACATGTGGATCAGTTGGTTTCCTGTGTTGTAACCGGAGAACTGCCAGGACAAAATTCCATGGCAACATGATATTCAGATTGATACTCAGGGTGAAAAGATTCAAGAGCTCATACATGCAAAGTTGTCTTGTGGAAAGCAAAAATGTATGAAACATGTAAAAGCTTCCCCAGGAGACAAAGCACAGAACTTCCTGTTTTGTTTTGTTGTCCTTTATGTTTCATTTACTTTTTATATTTACAAAGAAAATAAGGTAAATATAAAGCAATCATATCAACTGCAAGGTCTATGGGAATAACGCAGCTGTGTAATATCATCCCAAATAGACAGAAATTGTATTGCCCATAGGATGAAAAAGTTGTTTATAAGGAGTAGATTCAAATACACAGTCTTTTGGATGAAAGCCACTCTACCGCAAACTGGAAGAGCCTCTTTAATTCACATCTTTTCCCAGCAAGAAGAAATGACATGAGTGAAGTGTCTGAACCTAGACACAATTTCAACACCATGAAAATCAAATTGATGTGAAAATAAGATACAATTGATGGTTTACATGAATAGACTATTAACAATGTGAATCTTGATCAAATCTTTACCGGCCAGAATCTTTTCTCCTCTTTTGGCTCCTCAGCTTGAGCTGCATCTGGCGGAGACGTGCTGGTATCAAGGTCTGAACGAGACTGGCGGGATTTGGCGCTTCCTCTTGGGCTCTTTGCTTTTTCTGTTTTCTCCTTTTCTTCCTAAAAAATGATAAAACATATATCGCACATGAAGTTGTTTTTTTCCATAAAAGAAGAAACACTATTGAAATATCATTTTTATTTACTGGTGAACATGATATACAAAAGAAACCATAAATTTTGATTAGCTGTAACCAGTAAGAAATATTTGGTCCAAATTTCAAAATGTGGTCTAGGTATAGCTACAATAAGAAATGCATCTTGCTCATTTGTAGCAGAAGGGAAAGTTGCCATTGTTCTCACTTTCTCTTTTAATTTCTGCGCAGACTTTGATCTTTTGTCCAGCTTGGCCTTTTCCTTTTCCTCTTCCTCTGCTGCAAGCTTATCTTGCTCCAGTTGGTAGGCTTTGAGTGACCCCTGGCGAATGTAAGGGTTGGAGGAGGCACTTCCAGGTCGTTCCTGGCTACTACTGCGAGAACCAGCCTTAGGGGACTTGGACCTCGATGCTGCAACAATTCAACAACAACAAAAAAAGGTAAAGTATATTATAACCTCTACATTTTAAAGTTTGAAGTGAAAAAAAAAAGAAATGAATTTGATTATTTACATGAAGTTTTCTAACAATACATCTTAAAACAATTTATAAACATCTTTCAGAGAATGATCACAATGATATTGAATTAAAGTGTAAAATTTCCTTCTTCAAATGAGAGAAATTGCATCCAAACTACAGACATTCATTAATTTTAATAAGAGTTGACATTAAATATTTGAAAATAAAGAGTACAAAAGTACTCACGCGATTTGCGGGGCGACTTTGGTTTTTTCTCTGCCTTCTCTGCAGCCTTTGATTTGTCGTCCTCTTCCTTTTGGATTCCCTCCACTTCCTTGGACAGAACTTGAGCTTGGTACTCTGCTTCTTTTTCCTTCAACCATTCCACAATGCTTTCAGCTGTGTACTCCAAATAATTTCTGTCATCGGAGAAATGTTTATTTTAATTCTTCAAGCTTACATTTTCATTCAGTCACTTAGCCTTTTGAATTCAATATCATCACATAAAATTTAGAAGAGTTAGGCCTATGGTATTACATAGGAGTACTAAATAAGGAATGGTAATAAGGAAGGTAACTTTTTTTGTACTCGTTATTGTGTTTAAAATATGGTTTTTACATAAGTAACTGAGTTTTTCATGAAAATGATTGACTTTTATTGAAAATCATGGCAAACATAAAATGATCAATGGTATTCATTATCACCATCATCTGAGTAAAACACAAATTGAAGATGTAAAACTGTGTCCGATTTATTTTAATCCTCTCTCTCTACGCTGTATAAAAACAGAAAGCTTCTGTACAGAATGAAAAAAAGTGCTCATGAAAAAGTGACTCTGTTTTAAAAAAAGAAAAAACAAAAAAGGTTTTATAAACAGGAGATTATTTCTCTTAGATATATTGAAAATATCTTTAAAAATATATATCTTCCAACTCTTTCATATTGTGTGTCCAGCAAAAAGTTAATATAAGTGAAATTATTTTTTTTTTAAAAGACCGACATGATGTTTGATTCTCACCTAAATCCAACATTGGAGTGAAGCTCGGTGTGCCAATCAATGTGGTTTTGGAGCTCTGCTCCGTAAGGGTTGTGTAGAACCAGCATCATCGTTCCGTCTCGTTTGTGGTAGTACGTTTCAACAAAAGGCAGATGATAGGAAGCCTCTTGCAAAATCTGAGAATAAAATTTTGTAATTATCCTTAAATACAGAATTTAAAGTAATTTGTTAACTGCGTTTCCTATCGCTTTCTATTTTAAATTAGTGGAAAAGATTTATGAGGTGAAAAATGTGCCTGGTTACCGGTGGTGCATTTTTCCCAGTGTAAAAAACCATAAACATGGAGAAGTTTTATTATCTAGTCTTCCATTCAATGTTAAAATCCACATTCTCACCAATACTTATTTTAATTGCCTTTGTCATCAATATATCATGCTTTTTCCATTCTTTTTTTACAGTAAAAAATAAATGAGCTAGATAAGTTAAAGATAGTGGTTTGACTGTAGAGTTCAAATTGCAATTAGGCTATAAAGCAGGAGAGTGAAGAAAAAACTCAGACAGTCACAGCAGATGATAAAATCTGTCATTTAGTCTGTCAGAATGTCTCAGGTGTTGAAGCTACAGCAAGGCTCTGTGGGTGCCCACCTGCATCAGGATGGCAGGTTTGAAGTGCTCAGCAAAACACCATTGGTCCAGGTTCCGCTTCTGGGCATCCCCAGTTTCCATCAGGGAGTCTTGCAGGTTTTGCTGTCTGTCTTTATCAGTGCCGTCTATGCCTGGCGATTCCTCCAGCACCGCTGACATGTCAAAGTGGACTGAAAGGTATCAGAGAACGGTGGTTATAAATAGGACGAATCTACACCTGATGAAAAGCTATATAGGATATTTCCAACATGGCCCAAACTGAAAGCTTTTTTAAAATTGCTTATACTCATCTTTTACTCTATTTCAAATCTATTTTAAGAAATGTAATCTCCCAGCCCCTCTTTTCTGATTTTTTTAAACTTTGCATTCATAAGCTCTTATGAGAAAATTATATGAAACTTTCTCAGCATCCATCATTATGAAAATCTGCAAAAATTCCAAGAAACTCAAGGATTTATAAATCAATTACCAGAATTACTCCTGGATCGCCTTGGGCTTGGTGTTCCCCGTGCAGATGGTTTCTGAGAATTCAGCAAAATTCCTTTCTTAGAATCACTACTTAGTTGTCGTGATAATGATTCAGTTTCTTGCTTTGATTCTTGAACAGGCGTGCAGGCACCTTTAAATAAAAACAAAACAAACATGCGTTTAGCAAATCACCCAGTTTGTATCATTTATTGTATTATTATTCATTACAAATCAATACAAAATTAGACTCACAATAGTAAAAAAAAACGAGCCCAGTCAATCTTTAGCATTATTTCAAGATTGTTGATTGAAATATTGTATTAATTAGATTATTCTCTAGAGTTTCTAGTTAACTGTATTCAAATATTATCATATCATATCATATTTACAGAGCATATATAGGCTGGAAGCCTTTAAAAGCCCTGGAGAAAGGGTCACATTTTACAAATAGAAATATTACAAATTCAAACAAAATGGAATAGATATTCCATGAACGTTATGCAAATAGAACAAAAAGTAATGAGATTGAAACAGGAATCCGCAGGTTCAAAATGGTTAGTCATAAACTTAATGCACATTTCCTCCAATTTTTTTTTTACCCATCGTAACCTTAAAATTGTGCACAGAGGGTGCATTTTTCGATTCGTATTGTACATTGTTCTATGTAATAAATATATGCACTATAAAGATTTTCTTTATATGGAAAAAAAAAAGAGATAAAAGGAAAGTTTAGATTGAAATGATCTGTAATTGCACCACTCCTTTTGAATGTAACAACATTAAATTTTTTTCCCCTGTGCCTGAACAGTGTAAAACCGAAAAGAAAACAATTTTAAAAAACCCTCAAAGTTTCCAAGTCAGACACATTTAAAAGTGTCGAGAACAGTTTGCAAGAAAACAGAAACTTGCTAGCAATCACCTTCCCCCAAATTGACATTGATTTCCAGAATAACATCAGAGGCTAAAAAACAAAGATATTCAATATGTTATAAAGATATTATAAAAATTTATTTCAGCTTTTTTCCCTATCAAACAAAATGAGTAACAGACACGGTTGCAGGTTATGCTACACAATGCATTGAGGCCTGCCTTAAGTTATAATGGTGTTTTATTGAAACAGTCCCTCATTGTTATCATGGCGCTATAATACAGTAGAGTAAAAATAAGAATGTTTCGTTTCTCTTTAGGACAGTGTCAAACTGAAGTCAGGAAATCTTAAGTGATTCAAATCTAATTTTGTACAACCCTTTGATACGGAATGGTATTTGAAAACTCTGTTTTAGCTTTGGGTTGAAAACAAAATTTTAAAATCTGGATAGTTTTGTGTAAAAGCTATTAATCCAGTTTTTTATGTATTTGCAGTTGATACCAATAGGCTGTCGATGTGAATATTTACAAATATATATATATAAAATGTTTGCTGTCAATCATAGATTTTAAGGATTTGATTATGAAATATAATTGAATAAAAACTCAAGAGGAACTTTAATAAATCATCTGATAACAGATCAAATGAAAATGTTTCTCCCAAATTCAGAACGATTTTCAAGACAAACATGTGTAAACATGGAAGTACTAACGGTCATTAATAGTTAATGGCAACAGAAAAGTGTAACTTGAATAAAAAGTTTAAGAGTCACGGGGTCCGATGGCTCTTGATTCCTGTGCAACTTGCACACGCTGCAGCTCATCCATCAGGTTTTGTTGCATCTTTTCTTTTTTTTCTACGAGCATTCATAATTTCCAGTAATAGATTAATAAAGTATACCTTATCTTATCTGCTTTTATCATATCTTTATTGTATTCCAAAACGTAGCACAAAATAAAAATACCTTCACCGAAGACAAGACTGTCTCAAGACTAATAGATTCACCTCAATGAAGACAGATAATCATGTAAAGCTTCTTTTTGCTAGATATTTTTATATGAGCAACCAAAGAACAACTTTTGATTAATTTTTATCTCTTTTCCAGTGTGAAATTTTCTGATATAATATATTTTCAAACATGCCCATTTGCTATAAATTTTTATCAATGTTTTAAATAAGCCTACGTAAACTAACTGCCCTCCAAAACTCTTTTGACATGCAAATTTCACACAAATTTTTTTTCATCCGTAACAAAACAAGACTCATGTCTTAGCTGTATTTGGGACTTTGCCACATTGTAATGTGCTGAGTCAATGAAACAGCTCTTCAGTTTCTATTCCAGTGACCCTATCTGTCTGTCTGTCTGTTTATACGTCTGTCAGTCTCTCTATCTGTCTGTCTGTCTTCCTATGCACCTCCCCTCCCTCTATTTACAGTCCCTTCCTGTTCAACCTCCACCTGCTTACCAGATCTTTCCACAGGAGAAGAAGAGGTGGATATATCATCCACTTTGGATTTCTCAATGGGGATCATTATTTTGTAGTACGGATACGGATCATCGTACGGAATAGCAGACTGCTGGAGACCCTCCTTTTCTCTCTCAAGGATAAATCCGTTGGAATCCACTGAGGCCAGATCCAAACTCTCAAACACAAACTGCTTGAATGCTCGGTCAATTTCTGCAAATATAAAATGGCTCATAGCTATAGTTTGCATATGATGGTGGTAGAAAAACAGCAAATTAAAAGATGACAAAACAAAAATAGTCTTATGATATTCAACAAGATGTTTGTTGTGAGTGTCTTTAAAAGCCTGAGTAAGGAGGAAAGGAATATTCAATTTTTTATCTCAAGTCTTTTTTTTTTAATTTCACATTGAATCTTCAAGATTATTTGAATGGCTCTGCAATATCCAAGCTTAACCCTTTGACAGCTGGGTCTGATTCTATCAAAACAGAATATATCTAACTTCAGTGAACTGACATGATATATGCTTAAAACCTGGAATTCAGGAAAATAAGTGAAGTCAAAAAGTTACCAGATTTGCTTAGTCCATCAGAGGCACAGAAATGAATCAGTTCTTGCAACCTTGCAGCTCGTTCTCGGTTTTCTGCCGATGAAGGTCTCTGCACTTGGCAGAGGTGAGCAAAGGGAAGGAACTGCAGCATAGCTCGTTCCGTTGCTGGTGGCAGAAAAGAATACTTTTGTAAACTTTCAGTGATTGAACTAAAACAACAGAATGAACTCAAGATGAAGAAATTCAAAATGGAACTCTAAAAGACACAGACACAGTAACAAACAAAAATCAATAGATGGATAGAGATAGGAATAAGCAAAAAGAGAAATGGGACAATTTCAAGGTGGAAACAGTAGATAGATGATCACTGTAATCAATACTCCAACATAAAGCTGTGCTGACCTGCAGGGTCAAACCCGTAAATGGGCTTGAGGTGTTGCGTCCTGATGCTGATGTCATCCTGGATGTTGATTAGATCCGGAGGGCTGGGATGCTGCGGTGGTGGAGTGGGAAGGTCAAGGACTTGGGATAGTGTCTGCAAATCAGATGGGACAAATTATATGACTGCTTTGATTAAGGTGCTTATTCGCTACACATTGGGCCGATTTCATGACGTGAGACCAAAGCTTAGTCCGAGACTATGTGGTATTTAGCTCGATTTTGGTATGGAGTGAATCGTTTTTAATATTTTTTGTGGTCAAAATATTCAAAGGGAGCTTAAATTTAGCTGAATTTAGCACATAGCCTTGGACTAAAATAGTCTGGTGTCATGAAAATCGACCCATCCAACCTACCAATAGACAAGAACTGTTAGCAGCTTTTGAAATCCTTTGAAATTTTTAGTATTGCTACATTCAGATTGCTATTCCTGGATTATAGCATCATTCAGGGAAATATGTGCCTAGGGTTTTATGGCAAGTTAGGAGTTGGGTTGGTTTTTTTTCAAATATATTGAATCAGTGCATCTCATTTCTCTTCCAACATCAGCATATAGAAATACAGGCATTGATGACAAAAAACCAGACAGTCTTGAAGATAAATAATTTAATTCCAATTTCATCTTATTCTAATTAACTGACAGACTTCTTTGGGCCGAATATTACACAGTGCACAGTCTTGTCTTATTGGAACAACAACCATTGATTTATCAATAACTCTTTACGCCATTTATTTTCCATTTCTACCTGGTGTTCTTTCTCAGACAGTCCAAGCTTGTACGAGATGGTGCTGAGGTAAGAGGCCAGGTTAAAGTTGAGCCCGTCTGAGCGATTTGGTGGCGGCCGCTCACTGGGTGGATCCAGACCCTCCTCACTGGCCACAATCTGACCAAAAACAGAAAACTTGTTGATTCATTGATAAAAATTTCCTTGTTGAAAAAAAATAAATTGTAGTTTTTAGTCTGCATGTCAAATAAAAAGACTGTTATCAAATCACGATGAAATTGTATGGTATTTATTGAAAATAAAAGCTGTCATTATTACCAGTAGTAGTAGTAGTAGAAGTAGTATTAGTAGTAGGTTGTAGTAGAAGTAGTAGTAGTAGTAGTAGTAGCAGTAGTAGTAGTAGTAGTATTAGTAGTGTAGTAGTAGTAGTAGTAGTAGTATTAGTAGTAGGTTGTAGTAGTAGTAGTATTAGTAGTAGGTTGTAGTAGTAGTAGTGTAGTAATAGTAGTAGTAGTGGTAGTAGTAATAGTAGTAGTAGTAGTGAAAGTAGTGGTAATATCAGTAATAGTAGTAATAGTAATAGTAAGAGGAGTAGTAGCACTTTTCAAGTGGAAGGCTTTGAATTTCCTTTCATTGAAATGAATTATTATTATTAATTATTATTAGTAGCAGTAGCTGTAATAGTAGTAGTATTCTTACCATTATCATTATAACTATTCTTATTGTAATCAATATAATCATTATTATTACTAATATTATTATCATCATCATCATTACTTTCATTATAACTACGATCATAATGCCAGTGAAGTCATTTGTGTGCTGACCTGCTCCAGCATAGCATGCATGATGAGGGGCACACTGGAGCTCTCCAGTGGCACCGTGTCCATAAGGTCTTGGTAGTAGCGCAGGTCCACAGGAGGAAGCGGTGGTTTCTCCACTGTGGGGACGCTTATCAAGCCGACTTCCTGTGTGGCAGCAGCCGGACCGTCGGTTTTAGTTGCCCCTGGGGTAGGTGGGGGGACAGGGGAGGCGTCTACCATTGGACGATGAGAGGGAAACATTTAGTGAAGTAAGGTTTTAATTAAACAACACACATAGATAAAAATGTTAAGATGAAAATAGATGTTTCAACATAAGAGACTGAAACTAATTCCTATTACAGCCTTTTCATGCAAGGTTTTCATCATGATCAGTATGTAATTGTTGTGTTAAGTTAAGTAAATTATTTAAGATAAAAAAAAAAAGAAGTAGAAAAAGCAACACAATAGCAATAAGAAAAGTTTTGTACCAGATCAGTCATCTACCTTCACCGCCAAATTTGAGATATCACTCTCATAATATATCTATGTTTTTTTTTTAAATCTTTCTCTCTCACACCACAACTCCATAGCTCAGTTGGTGCAGTGTCTGATTATAGCTCAGCTCTGAATCCTTGTGTCATTTGGGTTCATATCCAAGCCAGAGCACGAATATTTTCAAAGCCCTCCTGTCCACCAAGCAGAAAATAGGTAGCAAGGTCTCTTTAGACTACGAAAAGTAAAAGTGACATGGTCAATAGTGTCAACCTACAACACTTTGCTGCATGCTTTGTACAATCAGGACTCTACCCCTGATACCTGACACTCTGGTACTGAGTTACAATGGGACTCAATCTACTTTACTTCAATCTCTCATGTATTCTATCCTCCACCCCCACCTCCCTCCCCCTCCACCCTCCACCCTCCACTATCCTACATGATATATATAAGTAAAACAAAAGACAACACACAGGTAAGTCAGCAGGTTATGAAGGTACCTGTGATTTCCTCCTGCCCATAGATTGGCACATGCACAAGTTCCAGGTTTTCCAGGTAGGTCTTGTACAGACGTTTGGCATCCAGCAGGTCGTACATCATCACAGCAATGTCCTCAAACAAGGCTGTGCTGTAGTTTACCTGCAACAAATACAGAGACAAAAGAACATTATTTTCCTTTAAATATAGAGCTTAATAATGCTGCATATTTCCTTCAACAGACTAGTCGTTCGGCATGCTTTAAAATGCAACATAACATCCTTAGCCAACAACAGACATTGTACAAGTAGATCTACAAGGTAGGCCACAGACAGTGAATGTAATAAGTATGCTACTTGTTATTCGATGTTCACTAACAACAAATTCAGGGAGTGTCGGACAGGACTCGCATATTCCTCCTGTTGTATGACATTTAATACAAGCAGCTGAACATTTCAGTCACATAAAACATATAACTTGTCGTTCGAGGTCAGGTGATGGTAATCAAGCATCATTTGATCCTTCTCATTAGTTTTTTGTATTGTAATGCGCTTGAATTTCTGGCTTTTGGCATATGTCAGTTCAATAAAATCTTATTGATCTGGTACAAGATCAGGCACATCTTGAAGATTTTGATGTATCTAATTAGTACTTTGTAAAACAACCTTAGCATTGAAAGGATTAGTCACCTATCCTATCAGTGACTACATGTCTCATCTCTTGACCAAAATCAAGCAAGGTTATAAGATCCAGTGGTTAGTGACTAGATCTGTGAAAAAATGATTAAAGCATCTCTCTAATATCTGCAATACTTACAATAAATGGATGATTTTCTAAACAAACAAACTCACTTTCTGTTCAGCGTCATTCATGTCCACAGGCACAACCAGGGATTTTACTTCATAGTCTAGTCGGGCAATGTCGTGCAGTCCAGACGAATCTGGAAGGCGTTGCAAAAGTGGGAGTAGATCTTTCCAGAACACTTTAAGTTCATGTTTGAGCTCTTTTTCCTTCATTTCCTCTTCTGTTGGTTCTTCATGGGCTGAAGGAAAGGAAATAAATCGAAATCAATATCATTTCTGTTGTTTATAATCTTTCTAAGAAAGTCTCAAGATTGAAAAAAAAAACCAACACTGGCTGCGACTTTTTAATTTTTGAAAAATATTCTGCAATAGAACAAATGCTTGAACCATTTATCTCTTGTTTGTATCCTTTGGGTTTCTGATAAAGGAGGAAAATGGATACACACTTATCAAGTCTATGACATGCTGACAAATAATATCAACCCCAGTTGCCTCACTCCACCCATATGTGTAAATGTGCACCAACTCACAAGCTCTGTCAATAGACCATACCAAAATGTAAAAAGACACAAAGAAGATGCAAAAAACTATGATTGGACACAAAAAAGATATGTCTTTTCGTGTATTTTTGTGTCTTTTTACTTCTTTTCATGTATTTTTGTGTCTTTTTGCATCTTTTTGTGTTTTTTTGTGTCCATTTTCATTTTGGTATGACCGCATGATAGTGCTGTAAAGTCAGTCTGCGATAGAGAGAGTGTAAGTTCTCAATATCTGCCTACACCATGCTACTGGAACTGGATTTAACTCTGAGTGTTAGTCTTATCTTAGTACCAAGGCAATATCCACTTCCAGTCCAACCATGCCTGTGTTTATGCACTTTTTACTGTAGTGCAGGAATTGAAAAAAAATATCAAAAATAAAACTTAGGTGGAATGTTTTTTAATTTTTAAAAATAATTATTGAGGCCAGGGACACAGAGAAAAAAAATTCAGCACAATGCCTACCATTGTCTTTGATCTCTGCTTCGGGCACGTGACTCTTGGTCACCTCGTAATCTTGGGAGGAGACTCCGATGACACAGCTGACATTGACCCCAATCTCCTCCAAGTACTGGAAGAGACGAGGGTCGTGGAAGCCTGCCACCACGATGTAATGGGCAGCCCCATCTTCAGGCTCGTCATCTAGACAAGACAAATAATAATGGTAGTAAGTTTATTTACGTGAGTGAGGATCAACACAAGTTTTTCGTCAATAAAAAGAAATGTGTCGCCACTACAATACTTTCCTTGACCTTGTGGCACTCTAACTATCTATTACTTGGGCCTTGTAGCTCCCATGGGGCACAGGCCATCGACAACAGTTCTCCACCCGCTCCTGTCCTGTGCCATCTTCTTGAGTGCTGTCCAGAGTGCCCAATCTTTTTGCCATCAGCATCAAGGTCCCTTCTCCAAGTATTCCTTGGTCTTCCTCTTTTACTTTTCCCCTGAGGGGTCCAATCAAGGGCCTGTTTTGAAATGTTGGGAGCTGGTCTCCTGAGGCTGTGTCCTATCCATCTCAATTTCCTCTTCTTGATATCAGCATCAATAGGGATTTGGTTTGTTCTTTGTTACTAATTTTATCAGGCCAGTTTAAATTTAAAATTCTTCTGAGGCAAGAGTTAATAAAGGATTGGAGCTTACTTAATGCTCTCTTTGTTATTCTCCATGTTTCAGAGTCGTAATATAGGATGGATGGATTCAACGTTTGACTAACTATCGATAAATGATGGAAAAGCTACTGAAATGAAATACTGACAATAGCATGCATGAACATAACTTCAAAGGAACTGTAAAGGAGTTCAGGTTGTATATGGCTTTATAGTTAATTCTATTCATATACAAGTATGATGAAATATCCATGATAAACACAATGAAAATTATCATAGAGCAACTCACCAATGTACTTGCTGTCGCTGTCTTCATCGCCTCGTTTCCGCATCTTACTTCCTTCCTTGGCCTGCTGCGGCTCGGGCGTCTTTTTACCTCCCTTTTTAGGAGACTTTGCTCTCTCTTTGCCTCCTTTATCAGAATCTTTGGATTTCTTTTTGTCTGCCAGAGACTGTGAAAAGTTTAGAATATTCCTTGATGCATAATGCAATCGGATTGAAAATTCAAAGCTGAAAACAATTCAATTTTCTCTTCTTCTTTAACCATGGAGCTTTTCAAACACTTGTTGTTTGTATTCTTCTTCTTTTCATTTTTATTCTTCTTTTTCTTCTTCTCCTCCTTCCAACATAGCAATTGAATCCGCAAAACTGATGTAAGAAACTACTGACAGAATAACAATATATACATTAGTACAGTCTTTTATATAGAAAAAATTACTTGAATTAGTCATTTAATTTACATTCATACATCTGGATAAAATCTCTCAATTCAGAATTATGGGTTGCCGAAGAACAGCAAACAAAAAGCGACAGGTAAAGAGAAAGAAAAAGAAAGAAAAGAGAAATAGAGAGAAGGAGAGAGAGAGAAAGAGTGAATAATAATTTATCATTCCATAGTTTTGCATATATTATCCAGTTGGTGTTTCAGTTGTGGGAAATCCTGTATAAAAGAAAGGGTGATGATATTGGAGAATATAATTCCTCTTACTACGTTTATTAAGCATATATTTTTTTCAATATTCACTGATACAGCTGAAATTTTCCTATACTGTATAGCAAGAAAAGAGTGAAGATGAAATTTCAATTCCCTGTACTTAAATATATAACTGGACTTCAACAAAATTAGATATATTTCAAATTGTTTTTTAAAAGGGTGTTTAAATTATCCATGAAGAGAAACAATTGGTCCAAGAGTCAAATCTAGATGAAATTCTTTCTATCATACTTCAAGGGAGAACTTTGGCTTTTATCTTGATGATTAATCCTGATCTACTGATTATAAAGGACGTACAAATTTTATTTAGCAAAAAAATACTTTTCATTCACCAAACAACATAGAAAAAGGGCTTATTGATGGTAACATGTAGAATTTTTCATGAAATTTGTTAGTGTTAGTATGTTGGTGGAATGTTTTAATGTAATCCTAAAACATGTTAAATGAGAGCTTTGAGCATGAAAAGTTTC
>JAUEKZ010079762.1:0-14212 GCA_031471865.1 Melibe leonina | reverse complement strand
AGTATGCAGATTTCACACAATAATAAGCATATAGCATGAAAATAAAAGTAAAAGCCCATGCATCAGTCATCATCAAAACATTCTGCATTTACTTAAATTTAAATAAGTTAGCAAGATATTGTCATGAACACATTGCAACACAAGGGGTGTATGTATGTGTGGGCGGGTGGAGGGAATTGTGTGACCATCCTCCTACACTGCTTTTCATCTAGGTCTACTTATGATGTTATATTTCAACTATGCTGTTTTATATAATATTAAAAATTTATATCACACAAACCGAGGATAAATTTTACACATGTTTTCAAAGCAGTTGCAAGTGCCCTAAAACTCTCAACAAACAAACAAATGTTTTCAAAATATCATAAGTTTCTTTTTCTTATGAAATTTTCTGTTGTTTGGAGCGAGTATTTTTCATTAGAGAATCTGTATAAATATTGTATTTTTAGACTTAACGGATCATGATTTGTTATTGTAAAATTATTAGTATTGGATTACTGCTCTCACAGGAAATAATAAAAATGGTATAAAAAATACCCTTCATAACAAACAATCTTCACTAACAGGAATGCCCCTGATGAATTTTCAAGATGCCCGAAAATAAGAAGCCCCCAGCCCACAAAGCTTGAAAAGGCAAAACGTGTGGGTCTTAGACATGGTTTTTGTCATATAAGGAGGCCTAAGCGTTGAGAAAAAAGCCTGATTTCATGCTAAAGCCTGAAAAGTGGCTTCCCTACACTAAGCTCTAGGTGTTTTCCTTTCAGTATATCAAATCCAAACTATTGTTTCTTATTCAAAGGTGTGGTTTGGTCAGATACTCATGTAATAGTCATACAACAGACGTGTAATTGGTTCAAATTTGTTTTCAATAACTCACAAATAAAAAATTTAGAGTATGATCTTTCATCTGGCAATTAGTGTATTCTCAATTTCCTCCTTTAGATAGAGAAATCTTGTTGAAATCGAATAATTAAAACATAATTATAAGAACTTTTCATCGTATTGTTAAGCAGTGTCTCATATCACATATCTAAAAGGATACAACTGTTTGAAAGTCCTATTCGTATAAAATTGACCAAAAAAAACAAAAAACCTCCCATCAAATTTAGGTACAAACATTCCCTTTTATCACACCTTTTGATGTCCCTCTGCTCTTCACTTTTCAGATAGCATAAAAGATTCAAAGGTGGGTGTGAGCTAGAGCTGTCATCCCCTGCAGGACTTGGAGGGTCTGAATTGTCTGGCAACGACCACACCGCAGCTTGAAGCTCCGACTTGGTATCTGACGCTGAAAAACAAATTAAATATACATGTCTAATTCAAGCTTGTGTAAAGTCTAATTACTTCTTTTCCTCCTTCACAGGACAGAGGAATTGCACCAAGGGATCAGTAAAACAAGGAACATGTGAAAATTAGTAAGACATTTTATGTTAGGACATTGTTTTTGGAACGTGGGCTCCTTGAAGACAAAGATAATGCATAAAACTGTAATAAGCAGTTATGCAAAATATCAGAATCACATGTGCATAAGCATATTATTTAAGTAGGCACTCCTTTCAAACAGAAACTCAAACCTTGTAGTTACACCGAGTATGGAGAACATAATTGGCAGAATAATGAGACTGGCGGTACGACGAAAATACCATGATAGTAGTGGGTTAGGGTCATGGTGAGGAAGATGAAAAAAGTTATTCTCTCGGGGCACAACAAAGGTTTTAACTACAGCGTGTGATCCATCAGAAAGGGATCAAAGTGTCTGGTAGCAGTAGGTCTTTGAGTTGTTCTGTATTATTGGGTTTTGTAAGGTAGCGACAAAATTTGAGGTTGGCCGTTATAAGGAGAAGTGATTACACTATGCAAGTCTTAAATTTTACAGTTGGCAGATGGCTAAAGGTTTTTACTGATTTCATGTTGTGGCTAATCTGTTCCACAGCCAAAAGCTAGTGGTGGTAAAAATGGCTGTATAGTATAACCAGAGCTGGCATAGCAAGGTATCATTTGAAATATAACTCTACAACGAAATTGAAAGCAAATGACAATACAAGATCGGGTCTCACTTTTATTGTAGCATGTTGAGAATAATGAAGGGTTGAAGGTGGAAGAGCTTATGTTCCATATCTCTCCCTCTCTGTGCAAAAATATAGTCTTGTTTATAACATTATTTTCATCATCGAAATCTATGAAATGGACCTGAAACAAATGAAAGAGAAAACATCTATCAAAATCTTCATCATAAATGTAAATTTTTATGACCTTTGTAAACTATCAACTATAATTACTGCCATTTAAAACATTAAATGCACGGGAGCTTTCATCAACTCATTGCAATTGTCGATAATTGAATATTTCAATTTTGTGCTTTGTTTCATGAGTACAACTGATACTTAAGCTACAAGTTATTGCATACTTTCTGCCTTTTTAAGTGATACTGAATGCTATTGGCAAATTAAAATTGCCAGGAACAAAGAAAAGCAATGCATTTATTTGGCAACAACTGCAACAACTTTTATAGTGTATAAAAAAATCCTAATCAACACAAGTTTTCAAGCTGAATTACCTGGTTTTCAGCTCGCAGTGATTGTGTTCCAACAAGAAAATGAATGCTGTCTGTTTCAGCTTCCTGAGCACACAATGTCCTTGCCTTTAAACAGAAATGCAACATAATATTAGTCATGTACTTTATCAAATATAAACTGGGACTTTATTTTCAATCTCTCAGACCACAGCCAATTTTGCTGTGCTTGGTCGCAAAACTTTTGCCCCTTACCCTTGATTTTTGTTCAATAGTTATGGAAATCAAACTAAACAGGGTTTTAAATCAAAGATACACATGTGATTGATGTCACTAACATATTAGAATGTCAAAACAAACAACCATTTTATCAATAAATATTGGTAAAATAAGTCACCTGAATTTGATGACACAAATGTTTTTAAGCAGCTTGGAATGAATGATTTGCCTCTCCATAATGGTTTTAAAACAAATTTAAACATGATGCTTAACATTGGTGAAGCAAATAAAGCTTTTGATAGGTTCCACACTTCCCCAGAAAGAAATAAAATAAGGGTTTTTGTCACTGGACGTGCCCAGGTCTGGTCACACTTGTGGCCAGTGACTAATCTGCATTCATCAAGAAACTTGAACATCTTTTGAGAATCACTCTAAGGGCTAGTTGGCTATTCTCAAGAAACTTGAAAATCTTTTGAAAATTTGAATGGCCAACTGGCTGTATTAAAGCCTGTCGTTATTGGCACCCCAGCTGAAACTACATCTAATAGAAAAAACAGAGGAGGGCCCAGACTATCTAGATAGCATTTTTCACATCTCTAGCCTAGACAGTGTTGACGGGTGGAGGACACTAATGTCCTAGTTATCTAGATAGTCTACATGACAAGAATACCTGAAATTCTAGGCCATATATGACAGGTGCATCGTCTTCCATGGTAGCATTTAGTCCGATCACATATAGTCTATATTTTGTCTCTATTAAAAGTAGGCTTGTCAGATGCTTTTTCCAAAGTAAAACAACTGAGTTGGCAAGCTGACTTTATTGATGTTTTGCTATTTCCAGAGTGCTCGCCCTTATTTGATTGACTGAAGACTTTGTTGAGAAAATAAGATTATATTATCATTATTGATATGCAATTATTGAATTTTTAAAAATGGACATATGCAAATATTTATGTTATCTTTGAATTCATTTGTTATTTATTTTCAAAGCGTAGAATATAATAAAAACACGAAATTTTTCTAATTCCATATATAGGGGAAGCTATTCTGATCTTCTGTTATAGTTTCCTATAGGGGATGCTACTCCCATCTTTTATTATTGTTTCTTAATTTGTTCATGAAGTCATGCAGTAATTCAGTAATGAGTAATGTAAACATTCAGATATGGCTGGTTCGAGCATGGCTGTTGAATGAATAACCATTCTCATTAATTTTAGAAACCTTGGATATTTATCTGTGTCTTCTCTTTATTAAACGTTAATTAGACCTGTTCAAATATGTCACTCAGCCTAATGAAATGTGAGATTGAGGAAGGACAGTTCGATGATGCTGATAACTCTGACAAAGGGGATCCCGAGTTCATTGTGTAATTTTCATTTTGCACTAAAATTTTTAGCAAAAGATATCCATCTAGAATTCATGTATCATTTATATCTCTGCTACCCAATGAAATTTCAAGTGGTATCGATCTTTATTGTTACTGTGGCTTCTTTTCTATCTAAGACTTCTTCATTGACCTTTCACATCCTTGTGCAATCATATCAGTGGGTAGATTTTCTAAATAGACTAGAGATAAATAGGTCTTATAGTCCACTTCTCTGTTTGTTAAGACTTTTTATGAGCAATTATTCTTCATGTTCTTGCCTGATATGAACGTGAGACTGAAATCACCTGGAATCCCTCCCTTCAGATTCTTTTGGTCCGATCTGCCATGATTTTGACTGAAATTTTTTATTCTTGATTAAAATAGTAGAGTACCCTAAATAGAAGCCAACAAATTATTTCAATCTAGATATAATATTGATTAACGTTGATGCACTGTGCACAAAATTTTGGATTGCAGCAGCCTCATGTTTTTTACTTCATTTGTATTTTAACCTACATGTTTACATTCATGCCATTTATGGTTAATTGAAATTCTAACTAAAAAAAGATTTCTCTCTTGAAAAATTATTTTTTTGCTCTAATTTATTTAATTTCTTTCTTTTCTTACATTTAGGGGCAAGGACCTTCTGTGTAACCTGAAAACTAAAGGTTTGCTTCTCTATGATATTAGTGGTTCTTAGTATGGATGTCATTCAATTTCGAATCATTAAATTCTTGGTTTGTTAATAAGTACCTGCTCTGTAAGAAATGGTGATTTCCTTTTAAAAAGATCTACTGTGGAACCCCTGGATTGCGACAACCCCTGGATATGACCTACGGACCTCTGGTCCCGATTTTTTTCTTTTCTAGTAACCAAAACCCCTAAATAGCGACATACATTTTAGTAAAACTCCTGTCACGACATAGATTTAGCCAAATCACTGACACTTGATACCCAGATCTAGCCAAATATTAGGCAACTTCGTTTTCATCCAGCGTCATCTCGAACTCAAAGGCAATGAAAACGCTTCTTTACTAAACAATATTGGCAGTCATGTAAGCAAGAGGAGCAACATTAAAATTTTATGAAGATCTCAGGCAGCTCACTCTACAATATGTTTGTTGCAATGAGATATATCTAAAAAATTTCGGAATATTCATGGTGATGTGTACAAAGCAGAGAGTTAAAGCATGACTGATAAACCCTTTGTTAACATGAAAACATCTTTCTTTATATCTGGCACTGGTCCACCCATCGCTTCCTTTAAATCACAGAAGTCTCACCATGCTCCCTTTTTATGCCATCTTGAAAACCCCTGAGTAACGATGTCCATGAATAACGACATTATTTTCTGGTCCGGGGCGATGTCGCTATCGAGGGGTTCCACTGTAGTTGATTAAAGCTGCTCTTATTACAGAACAGATTAATTCACTTTTGTCATAAAAATTTATTCAGTATAGATTTTTTGTCACTTTTAACAATTTATGTTTATGAAGTGTATAAAAAGCCAAAAATTAGAAACCTTTTAAAAATATATTTAGTCGCTTATTTTGTTGTGCATATCTATTTGACTTGGTGGTTGGTCAATAGATTAAGAGTAAGAGCAAGATATGATTAATAGAGGGTGGGGGATCGTTTGGAAACAGATTATTGTCATTGAAATTTTTATTCAGTCTCCTTGCTATAATATCACAGGAAGAGAACTGAGACTGAATGAGGATGATGAAGAGATGGATGAGGATGAGGACGAGGAAGAATTTGAAGAGTTTGAAAATCTTGGAGGCATTTCAAAAGATTTTCAGGTATTTTGTGTTTAAGTAATGGATGTTTTTAGGATTATCCATAGATGTGCTGTTTTCTTCTAAGTAAAAATGCAGGGCTGATCATGTTATTAATATATGTATCTTTTATATATATATATGCTGTGTGATTCAGATTGAAGCACTTATAAATATATTAGCAAGCATTTATTATTGTACTTATATTTCCTTGCAGAAATTTTTCTCCCATTATAAACTTGTATTGCAGGAGTTGATTTAATTTTAGAGAGCTTTAGATCATCCAGCATGTTGTACATTTTTGCAAAATTGTCATGAAAGTTTCATATTTAATCCATCTTTAATGGTTATGTTGTGGAAACATCTCTGGTAAAAGATTCAAGGTTTGTATATTTCATGTCATCTAATTGTAATCCATTCATTGCAATTTGATCTTGAGTTTGCTATTTTTCATAATGGATAGAATTTTTTTTTTCACTTACAGTTTCGAGCACAACAAAGAAACCAACAACTCCACACACAAGTTAACAAAATCAGTGTTGGTAAGCTCGCAAATCAGTATGCTTTCAAAATGAAATTGATGTCTATAATTTGAAGCAGTGGCATTCACCTGTCAGTATTATAGAAGCCATGATTAGATATTATGCAGCTGTGAAATATTATGTAAATTCAACCTTTTAAGTTGATAAAGGAAATACCTTCTCCGCTTGAAAAATTTAATTCAGTTGCATTTTCTTCTTCTGTCATTTGTTGTTCTTTTACGGTTTGATATCTTTTTTCTGAGGCCTCACAATACACTCATTTTAATTCCATGTGTTTTTATGTCTTTCACAGGTGCCTACAAGGAGAGCAGGTAATGACATAAACTTTTGTTTACATAGTTTTGCCTTGGCTGACTAAGTAAAAAAATACATACATGGACTTAAAGATAGAGATGGAGAAATACAGAGTATGAGAATTATTAAGTGAAGAAAAAATATTTTATTTATATAGAGTTAAGATGCATCAAGCTATTAATTAATTTCTTTACAAGTTTTGTGTTGTGTGCTGATTTGACAAATGACCCTGAGATTCTGTCTTTGATTATTTCAAAGCATCAATGGTTATGCCTCTGTTGCAATCAATTAATTATTGTTTTTGTGTCTAGGACTAGAAATAACTTGTTCTTTGCTAATTTTTGTTTTATTCATTTTTGTTCATGCATTCATTCTTCTAGACGACGAGACAAATCGCAACATGCCACTGTGGAATTGGTGTTGGATCCGCGCACTCGCATGATTTTGTACAGACTTCTTAGCAGGGGAACTCTTCAAGAAATCAATGGTGCCATCAGCACAGGAAAGGAGGCAAACGTATATCATGCTACTGCGAAAGATGGAACCGACAAAGCTATCAAGGTAGGCAGCATGCTGTGGGTTTTTTCAGGTGAATTTTTTGGGTTTAATTTACAAAGATACTTTACCAGTGCAGAATCAAGCATTAAATAAATCTGTTTGATTTAGGGAGATATCATTTAATTCGTTTTTTTAAATTTATAGATATAAATAGTTTTGTCAAGCTCAACTTTCATTTTATTTGAAGTATTTTGTGGACAGGATAAGCCATTACCACAGAAAATTTAAGTCATGTGAAAATTAACGTGAGAGGATTGTGCTGTATGTAGGAGGAAGAAATGCTTGAGATAAAATAAATCATGGGAATTATTTTAGTTCTAATTGTGTTGGTATCCGTTTAATTGTTTTCATGTTCTCTTTTTAAAATGTTTCAATCTATAATTTGTTTTTATATCTTTTGTATGATTTATTTCTAGATTTACAAGACATCCATTTTGGTTTTCAAGGACAGGGATAAATATGTTACAGGGGAATACAGGTAAGTGTGTAGTTCAAGTATAAGGTAGGTGGTGTTATATTTCCTTCTTTGACGTGTAATGAATGGAGTATTTAAAAAAACTGGTATGAGTATTTGTTTACCCATTCAATAAACATTCATTAACTGGTAAAAGGGACAGAACATCTTCTACTCACTACCTAGAAATGGGGTTAAAAGGTGTGAAACATGGATAACATTGTGTTCCAAGCCCATGCAAAACAGCCAACTTACAATTTTTCAGATTTGTTTCAGCCCTTTCAGCCTTTACTGATAATACAGCTAGGCCTTTTCTCCATTATAATATGATGTGATATGCAATAATATGGGCGCACACAGCACACACATGGGCTGATTTACCAAGAAATTTAAGTGAAACAAGTTTTTAAAGATCAAAAAAAAAATTACTGGCTGTTAGTGGAAGGTTGTGGTAAAAAGATCCAGAGAAGATCCAATTTAAAGAATACGTACACATGGCTACAGGAGCGAGGGAAAGTGAAAGATGGGATGAGACATCCCATGAAGGCACCAACGCCTGGAACAGGCACGGTACCTAAAGAAGAAGTTGGAATGAATCATTTTAATGTCTTATCTCATATATTATCTTTTATGAACTTCATAAAAAGTTACTGCATGAAGTATGAAAATGCTATGCTGTACCTTTTTTCTTTTAAAGCTTATCAAAAATTTATGAAATAGAAAAGTTATTCTCTAGACTTATCCTTCTTAGATTGGTACTTGAAAGTATCTGACTTCAATAGAGTAATAGCTTGAGAATGACATTAAAAAAATGTAAGATTGTATTGACTCAAAGCAAATGATCTCTTTCAGATTTCGGCATGGTTATTGTAAATCAAATCCAAGGAAAATGATCAGAGTTTGGGCAGAGAAAGAAATGAGAAATCTGTCAAGGTTTGTTTACTGCTTCAATATGACCTTTCTACTAGTACTAGAGCTTTCAATACCCTATATGATAAAGGAGTACTTTTATGATCTATTGTAAAATATCATATGTGCTTTGTTTTATATGTCTCAGGGATTTTATCATTCGTTTGATTTGCAACGCTCTCTTTTTTAAATTTTAGATTGAAACCATAACTGCTATAACAATATTTACTAAAAAATGGTACCTCAAATGTTCCTTGAAATTATTTTGAAAACTTGCAATAGAGATGCTTCTTGAAGGTCTTTAATTCTGATTTTTTAGATTCGGAAAGATCATTTTTTGTTAACTTTTTGGGCTCTTTCTTTTGTCTTTTTATCTTTTCAGATTACATAGAGCTCAAATTCCTTGTCCAGAGCCCATTCTTTTAAAAAGCAATGTGCTACTCATGGGCTTCATCGGTGAAAATGGAGTGTAAGTATCATGACTGAGTAAATGTGAGGTCAGTGTCACAGGCGATTGAGAATAGATTTATTAAAAGCGGTACTTTCACCAATTAGATTAGGTTCAAGGAATATCAGGTCTTCCGTTCTTGGGTTCGAACCTCCAATCTATCAAAGGTCAGCATTTCCTACTAGCTTGACGGCCTGACTGCCGGAACTTTTTTAATTAATTAGGGAAATCTAGTCGTCAGGATTAGCTTTTCTATCTTCACACTTCATGACATAAAGAAAGCGGGATGACATATGCATATATACCATTAATCATGATTCAATATTAAACTATGTAGGGAATACTTGGCTCACGTGTGGGGGCGGGGGGTTTGCTCTAGGCAGGTCTTCAATTGCAGGTTTATGGTTTGTCCTTCTGCTCTAGTCAAATTGGTTCCTGTGAGTGTGAGCTTTCACCCATGAGCTCATAATTTTACCAACTTTCCAATGAGTGTTTTAAGAAAATTTTGATTTAAGTGTTGCTACTTGAGAAAACAGCATTGGAGAATATGAACTTGTTTCTTGTGTATGAACAATATAAATGAGTCTGTATGTATGTTTTATATGTATCTATTTCTCAGTGCTGCACCGCTCCTGAAGGATGTAGAATTGCCAGAGTCCAAGGCTCGAGAGCTATACTTAGATGTAATTCTCATGGTCCGTAAAATGTACCATGTATGCAAGCTAATTCATGGTGACCTCAGCGAATTCAACATGTTGTGAGTATTCAATTTAATATCTCTGTGGTAGTTATGATATATATGGCTCTTCCTTGAAATCCTTTAAGTTTTAAGATTTTATCGAGACACGTTTTAGTTTTGAATAATTCTATGCTTACTTTATTTTCAGATGTAGAACTGTACCTTT
This sequence comes from Melibe leonina, assembly GCA_031471865.1. Classification (NCBI taxonomy): domain Eukaryota; kingdom Metazoa; phylum Mollusca; class Gastropoda; order Nudibranchia; family Dendronotidae; genus Melibe; species Melibe leonina. The sequence goes on along the minus strand of JAUEKZ010079762.1, from coordinate 4,227 downwards.
TTATATAAATACATATTGTTCAAACTTAATTTTTTTTTTTTATAACATTTTTTAAAGTCTTGTTTGATTAAAATTTATTTAGATAAAAAAAAATAATCGCCTTTTTTTTTTGTATTAGTATAAGACTGATTATATTGATTGTTACACAGATACTGCCATGGTCAAGTGTACATCATTGATGTATCCCAGAGTGTAGAGCATGATCACCCACACGCCATGGAATTTTTGAGGAAGGATTTAACCAACGTCACAGGTATTGTTTTATATCATCTTAACCTCCAAAGTCACACTTGCTTTTCACTTGGGTTGATCTTTTTCTTGAGAACGCGAACGGAGTCAACACTTTATCATTCAATTCACGACGCTTGTATTGACTTCAACACATCTGTTGTGTCGGATGTGTTGAACTTAAATCCTATCTCCCACCTGTTCATCATAATACCAAACTAACAACGGATGTGTTGATCTTTTCACTCACCTGCACTAACAGGTTGAAGCAATCTTAACTTGACTCTTTGTAATCAGCAATGACCCTCATTCATTGTCCCACGACCCTTCCCAGCGCATCGTGTGCGCTGCTCCTATCACCTATCAAAAAAGAAAAAATTGCCGTTGGTGGACCCACCCACAGCAACTCCAATAACAAACCAGGAATTTGCGAGAGGAGATAATTGGGTAGCTAGAGCCCCCCACCCGACACACACACACAGAACATTTAACTTCAAAAGTTAAGAATATATTTTTTGCCATGAAAGGGAATGCATGATGGTCAAATCATTTGAACGTTTTTACCCCCAGAATATTTCTTGAAGAAAAATGTTCCCACGATGACAGTGAAAGAATTATTTGACTTTGTAACTGACACGACAATAAATGAGGGAAACATTGAACAGTATCTGGATGAGTCCATGAAGCTGGCTGCTAGCAGAGACCCTGATGATATTACAGAGCAGGAAAAAGTTGACGCAGAGGTAAAGATTGGGTTTAAGAAAGTCACACTTTGAAAAACTAATTTTTCCTTTAATTCATAGTATTCATGTCTCTGTGAAACGTCCCTGGCGGGTTCAAAACCTGACTATTCTTTTAACTAATGTATCATCTTACTTATGACCTTAGGAGTTAAAAGGGCCCTAAAACTCTCAATAAACAAATAATGAAAACACATTACTAGCTGATAATAGTTATGCAGTTTTTAAAATTTTAAAATTTGTTTATCTTTTATTTATATAAAAAGATTTCTGTGTTTCATATTTTACCTTTTGTCATTCTGGGTTTTTTTTCTTTTTTACCTATAGGTCTTCAAGAGGGCATTCATTCCTAGAAATCTTGATGAAATTGTAGACATAGAAAGAGACATTCGACAGTCACAATCATTTTCTGGACAACAGGTAATTATATTTTACTTTAACTTAGCAAAGTGTATTTCTTCATAATGGAATTTGATCAAATTTTTTAATAATGCATAAAATTAAAACTGCCTTAACCCTTTCACAGCGGGGTCTGATTCTAACTAAAGTGAAATATGCAGTATCTTCAAAATCAATGTGTTCTTTTTCCATATAAATCATATTTCAATAAACTGACATTTGCCAAAAGCCTCAAATTCAGGCTTTTGGTATATGTCAGTTCACTGAAATCTTATTTTTCTAGTTTAGGATAGGCAAATTGTGTAGATTTTAATGTATCTAGTTGGTAGTTAGAGAGATAACTGTAGCATTGATAGGGTTAATGTCTTTTATTAAGTCCTTTTAACTTTAAAGCATTGTTGATAGGGAAGACAGAATATTAGGATTACAATGAATCTGAAAGCAATACAAATGTTAATCAATGCCTGAAAATCTATTTAGTTTGCATAATGCTAATACAACAAACATCTGTTGTTCAAATTTTATTCCATTAATTAATAAAATCAACATTTCTTAACCCTTTCAATGCTAAGGACAGCAAAATCCTCAAGACTTGCCAGTTTTTATACCAGATAAATTAGATTTCAGTGAACTGACATATTATGCCAAAAGCCTGAAATTCAATGTCATTAAGCTATCACAATCACTATCAGTAATGGTTTAGATTTTGTAAGCATTTTTCTTTTATTTCTTCAGGTTTTGTATCACACTGTCACAGGTCTTCGTCCAGATTTAAAAGGACCCAGTGAGGTAGGGTCCACAGTCCTAACATCACTTTAGTAATCTTACTATATCACTTTACTACCTATACCACCACAATCCGCTTTTTATTTTTTATGTCTTGATTTACGGGTCATGATTATATATATATATAAAAAAAAGAAGTCAGGTGATTAAGTGATATTATTCATCAGTCATGTGCTTTTATAAATCTTCTGAACTTTGAACTTGTTAACATCAAGGGGATTAAACGTAACAGCTAAGCTTGAAGCAGAAATCTGTTTTAGAATATATTATTAGATATTTATTTGAAATACCTGTAGAATGTCACATTGTAAAAAAAATATGCAGCTGTCCAAGACGTATGTTCAATACGTCCCCTCTTTTCTCTTCATGTACTCACTGATGAGGAGAAGTTAACAAAAAATGTAGGATAGGGGATGGGTGCTTGATAGGATTTTACTTTTGTTTTTTTTCTCTTTTTTTTTTTGAGACCCAGTAAATTGTATTCTCAATATCATAGACATCACCTTCTTTTAAAGACTGATCTCTGTCACATTGAATCTATGTGATGATTTATGAATGGCTATCATAGTCCTTAATCAGAGGGGTATGTCTCTGTTTTCAATTTGAAACTTGAAAAAGATTTTAAAATTTTCACTTAGGTCCCTGAGCTTTTGCGAAAAGTGGAATTAGACAAACTCGTTGGAGATGACAGTGAAGACTCTGAGATGAGTGAAGATGATGAAGAGGGCAAAGACCAATCTTCATCTGCATGTCATGATGATAATGAAGATAAAGAGGAAGATGAAGATAACAGCAGTGATGAAGGTTCTCAGAATGAAGACAGTAGTAAAGTTCATCCAGTGAGGACAAAAAATGAAACGGCAGAGGAGAGAAAGGTAAAAGTTACGGTCCCAAGTCTATTTGTTAGGAATAGTTCGTTTAGAAAGGGCTTAAGATTTTACTTTTTATTGCATTCTCATGCATAATAAAATGAATAGGGTCTGGTTATTTTATTAGGAATGAAGAAGAAGCAACAGTTTGGAGAAATGGCAGCACACAAAGAGGTATCCTAATGTGGCATTAAGTGCCATAACACACTGAGGGGTGACTGACACTTTGTACCCATCTTATTCAATAGCTTTTATTGCTCACAATCCAAGCATTGCCACCCGTGGTTCCTTCTTGTCCATTGTTTGTTAGGAAAACTGGGAGATGCTAGCTGCTTTCATTCCTATTTTATACTAGTTCTGAAAAAAAACAAAAAATTGTTCGCTTGGCCAGCCAGGAATCTAATGGTAGATTTTAGCGTCTCCTACATTAGTTTAGAAAGATCACAATCACAACAAACTCCTTAAGATATCAATGTGTGATAAATGAAGTGTGAAAGAGCTGAATTCACCACAAATAGAGCATGGGTGATCTGGACATATGCACTATTGCTCATATTCAATTTTCCTTTATGTTATAATTTGCCTTCTTTTCAGTAAAGATGTGATTAGCTGGTGGCTTTTTGAGGTATACTTAAAAATATCTTTTATTCTTTAGAAAAACATATAACAGGTTTTTGTCTTTTTTTCTCACTAAAGGAGAGGAAAAAACTTGTAAAAGACAACAAAAGAGAAAGGAGACAGACAAAAATCCCAAAGCACATCAAGAAAAGACATGTCAAAGTCGGCACTAGAAAATGAAATAATAAAAAAGTTACTGCTGTTTTCTGATAATATTTACCTATTAGTAATAAGATAGTCTCAATAAACATGAACACTGCTGTAACAACTTTTGGTCCCTTTTTCTTTCTTTTGTCAGTGTCCTATTTATTTTATTCCTACATAAATAACACATTAAACTGCTCAACACACAGGCAATTTTAGATATTTCAATCTCCTTGAGTGGCCGTTGTAAATATCCTTTGTTTTCCTGGACCACAATACATGTTTACTTTGTATAGTGACCATTTTGTGAGTGGGTTTTGTTGTTTTTTTTGGGGGGGGGGGGGGTCAATTTAAAAGAAAAGATTGGGTTGTTTTTTTTTGTGGTTATTATCATATGATCATCACTCTGTACGATACTTGAGGTAATCTCATCTATGTTAATT
>JAUEKZ010079652.1:5649-16548 GCA_031471865.1 Melibe leonina | reverse complement strand
AGTAGTAGTAGTAGTAGTAGTAGTAGTAGTAGTAGTAGTAGTAGTAGTAGTAGTAGTAGTAGTAATAGTAGTAGTAGAAGTAGTAGTAGCATTGTATGGCATTCTAAATTCAAATCTCCAGTGAAAGCTCTTCGAGTGCAGTTTAATGGCAGATTTCTGGCAGTTTTCATGGGCCATAAGGCTCTAAAGGACTTGCTTTATCTTTTCCCCCCTCATCGCGTTCACTGAAACACTCGCTACAGACAAACTCACACATTCTGTTTATTGCAGTCTTGTAGTAGCTGGGAGTGGGGTCCTATCATACTGAGTATACTGATTGTTATGCAATGCCTCACACACACACACACACACACACACACACACACACACACACACACACAACCTGTGTATTGTAGGTTTGTAGATGCTTAAAGCAAGGCATATTCTCCTGGGTACACAGACTGCTATTCAATGCCTGTTGTTCTGTTATTCTATCTGTGTATTTTAATTTTGTAGTTGTTGAAATCAGGGTCCTATTTTGCTGGGTGCATAGTCTGTTATTTAATCACGTCGGCTCCAATCAATCTCAATTAGATACGGATATCACGTGATTGTAAACCGATCACCGCAATGGTGGATTTCTTCTTTGTGAGAAATGCTTTCGATCATGTGCTAAACATATCTATTGTTGATGATTTTAAGTAAATCAATTCTAGACAAATGTGAAGAATAAGAACATAACATGCAATTACTAACGATAGTCTTGCCTTGTTTTTTTTTATCACCCAGATATTGCCTAATTTTTTTAATCTGATATATCTGTCAGAATTTAATTTATTTTAAATGATTCTCTGCAAAATAGAATCCAAACACCCAGAACAAGTGTAATACACATACGTCTATCTAAAATATACAATGATAATTGCTTTCAATTTTTATGCTACATTCTTTTCTATTGTTTTAGTTATACAAAATCATTTATGTGTTTTGCAAAATACCAGACACGTAATTTTAAAAAAAAGTTGAACGAGAAACGCTGAAACAAAAAACAGGCGAACCATTTTTTTCCGGCCGCACTTTTGAACAAGACTGCATGTTCATCCCATTGGTCATCCTCTCTGCTTCCATTTCGCCATCAATTTCATTCAAGGGTAGTGGATTGACAAGGGGATGGGCTCGTAATCTGTGATGGTGGCAAGGCGATGGGCGCCATGGTAAGAATAGCGGGTTGTCGAGGGGATAAGCTCTAAATCTTGTGCCGGCGGCAAGGCGATGGGTGTCGTGGTAAGAGTAGCGGATTGCCAAATGGATAGGCTCGCAGTTTTGTCATGGCCACAGCTCGAATTTTCGGCTTCCACATGTTTCTGCTTTCTATGGCTTCGTCTTGTATCTGCATTGCATGTTGCTATCATTCCAAATTTCATTTATTTTTTTATGATTCCCAGTGCTTGCTCCCCTCTTTTCTATCATGACAGTAAGGTGGGGAGCAAGCACTGGGAAACACAAGAAATGAGACAAACTTGAGAGAGTATGCAGTGTAGAAACGAGACAAACGTTTCTGCACTGCATACCATCTCAAGTTTGTCTCTTTTCTATCGTGTGTTATTTCTTCACGGTCATTGTTGTTTAGATATTTTGTGATAATGAAACCTGTGGACAGGACTGGTGGGCGTAGACTGATTCAAGGTGTACTCATGTCCCTTCTACGACCACTACGGTCAGGAGTATGAGGAACTAGGAACTTTTTTCGATTACATGCAGCTCAAAGTACAATTCTAAAAATAAATCCATTTTATGACTTTTTTTACCCTATTTCAAATATGCCTGTTAGATAATTATTTTTGCGTGGGGGGGGGGGTACCATTAATATTATTAAGTGATGCCTAACTAAGATCTTATTTTTTATGAAAGCTACCGCAAGGCATTTTTACCTTAAGGTTGTGTAACTCCATCTTGTCATCTCTCTATCCATCGAAATTGATAGTCACTGATGCTTTAAAATGATGAAAGACTACCATATCTCCATCACATCTCATTGAAAGCTTATTCCGTCAACGAAATTGGAAATTTAAAAAAGAATTAATTCTCAAGAGAAGAAAGTAAGATGCCAACAACAATGACTACTGTATAATATTATATAACACACATATATATATATGTATATCAATTCCATAGTAAATAACTCGGGAATGTATGTTACTCTTGTGTCCTTCAAAACATCAAAATCCCAGAAAAAAAGGAGAGACCGATTATTTATTGAAATCGAATTGTTGGTTTTGTATTTTTATTGCATCAAGAACTCTTTTTAACTAATTTTTTAAAACTTATTTTATCGATATCAAAACAATAACAATTGCTTTTTTTTGTCGATGTCTAAATCTTCTCCGTTTATTTCTTTTACGTTCAAGATTGCTAAAAAGAAAGAAATAACACGTTACAAATAAAAAATGCCATCTATTAAAATTATGAATTGAAATGGATAAACAAAATAAATTGACATAACACACCGCGGTAAAATTGCATTACTACGCATAGTATTTTCAATTGTCTACCATGCAACAAAAAAAATGTTTTATTACATAATTTACTAAAAGTAGCATCGTCTCCCCTCGTCCCAATCAGGTGCTGCCATTTGACGGACATCGGAATTGGCTACATCTCCACCATGACGTCACTGCTACGACTGTACGTCCGGTGGTGTGCCCAGGTTGGCGATTTCGGGCTGCACCATATTTTCTCAATGAGAAACCTGCGGCATCTCTCTGTGGCAGGTTTGTTCTTTTCCTATTTTTTTAAATCATATTTTATATGTGTGTATGTGTATGCGTGTGTGTGTGTGTATGTGTGTGTGTGTGTGTGTGTGTGTGTGTGTGTGTGTGGTTGTTGTTGTTGTTGTTGTTTTTGCTGTTGGTGGTGCTATTGTTTTTTTAACTCAAGTCTCTACCATTACATCTCGGACAATAAAAAAAAGATTCCTGCAAGCTTCTATCTCTGGCTCTTCCTGTTCTGCGGCTCAAGTGGTGGAACGTTCACTTCGGAACCGGTGGGTGAAAGGTTCGAATCTCGGTCACGTCATACCTAAGACGTTACAATCGACATTTTAGCAGCTGCCCCGCCAAGCGCTCGGCGTTTTTAAAACAATGTGTGTGTGAGTGTGAGTGTGTGAGAGAGAGAGAGAGAGAGAGAGAGTGAGAGAGAGACAGAGAGAGAGAGAGAGAGTGGGGGAGGGATGAAGAGAGAGAGTGAGATAGATAGAGAGAGAGAGAGAGAGGGAGGGAGAGAGAGAGAGCGTGTGTGTTTTCAATCGTGCGTATCGAGGGGTTTGATGAGACGGAAAAGAAACCGTCGTTTATTGCTGGAGCAGATTATGCCCTCAGGGAAGAGTGTAAATAAATGGATCTTTCTGTCTTACATGCATCGATTGGCCTGTTCTTTCCATCCTGCTATCTTTATATCCGTCCAACACGTATGGATATGTTTGGGGGGGGGGGGGGATCGAACTTTGTATCCAAGTCCGAAGTATAATTAGAGATATTTTAAAAGGTCTTCAAAACTCGAATTTATGGTTGCACCAGAGGCGAGGCATTTTTCTTAAATAGCCTACAGCATTTACCAAACAAAAAATTGATCAAGTGCAAAAGATTGTTGCACCAATATGAAAGTAAGAATTACGCGTTCATAGAATTAGTATTTCATCTTCTTCTTCTTCTCCTTCTTCTTCTTCTTCTTCTTTTTCTTTTTCTTCTTCTTCTTCTTCTTCTTCTTCTTCTTCTTCTTCTTCTTATTCTTCTTCTTCTTCTTCTTCTTTTTCTTTTTCTTTTTCTTCTTCTTCTTCTTATTCTTCTTCTTCTTATTATTATTATTATTATTATTATTATTATTATTATTATTATTCTTCGTCTTCTTCTTCTTCTTCTCCTGCTCCTCCTCCTCCTCATTCATCGTAATCGTCATCAATTTCTTCTTCTTCTTCTTCTTCTCCTTCTTCTTCTTCTTCTTCGTCTTTTTCTTCGTCTAATTCTTCTTCCTCTTCTTCATCTTCTTCTTGATCTTCTCCTTCTTCTTCTTCTTCTTCTTCTTAAACTTCTTCCCTTTCTTCTTCATAGACCTTGAGAAGCCTATAGCTATTCATAAACCCAAGCTCAGTGGCCCATTCTGCATTGGTATGAGGATGAGAATAGCGATAATAATAACAAGAATAAAATGATAGTGATAGCGCCCTGCATTTCCTCCCGCTTCATCTCGGGGTTTAAACGGGGCCAGATCACTGAGCAGAGCTGCAATGAGCTTCTAGTTCATTGCTTCATTATCCCCCCTCGGTCAGTCCCCGGTTATTGCCCTTGCCGTGATGAACTAGAAGATCCATCTCCATTATCCATCCCTGTCTCCCTCTCTCTGTCTCTCCCTTACTCTCTTTCTCTCTCTATCTCTCTATCTCACTGTCTGTCGGTCTCTCTGTCTCTATCTGTGTGGTTCTCTGTTTCTCTCTCTCCCTCTCTCTCTCTCTCTCTCTCTCTCTCTCTCTTTCTGTTTCTCTCTCTATATTTATCTTCCTCTTTGTGTATCTCTGAAACTCTCTCTCTCTTTTTATTTATCTATCAGTCTGTCTATCAGTCTGTCTGTCTGTCTATGTCTCTCTCTCTCTCTCTCTCTATCTATCTATCTCTATATCTCTCTCCCTCTCCCTCTCTCTCTCTCTCTCTCTCTCCCTCTCTCTCTCTCTCTCTCTCTCTCTCTCCTTAATTTTCTATCTCTCTCTTTCTCAGTTTTCTCATTTTTTTATCCCTAATATTTTTTACTGGAGATCTTAAAACAAAATAGTTCAAAAATAATTCTTAATTGTCAGGTTTTTTTTTTTTAATTCTTTGGACAGCATAGACCTTTAATTCCTGAAATTTTAAAATTTGCCGTGTGTAACTGCGATAACAAATACAATGAACAATAACCACCTATTTAAGATGGTTTATCTATTTATCCTCCCTTCATGTAAGCTGTCACAGCTTTTCTGGCAGTCCTAGCTTAGCAGTGGCCAGGACGTTTCTCATGAAAGAAGCCAATTTCATATTGAAAAGGGGCCTATCAGTGGAAGAAATGGCTCCATTCAACTATTCCTCTGTGGGTGAATAGCATCTTTCAATGGCTAGAATCAAACGGACGTTAAATGTTGTCAGGGTGACGTGACGAAAAGGACTGATATTGTTATTATTAGTATTATTTTCATTATTATCACTATTATTATTATTCATCCTCACCCTTTTTTACCCTCTCTTTTACCTCCTGTTAACCATCCTCCTCCTTTTTATCCTCCTCCTCCTTCTCCACCCCTCCCCCTCTACTTCCACCAACACCACCCCTCCACCTCTCCTTCTTCTCTTCCACCTCCTCTCCTTCTTCATCTCATCCCCTTTCTGCGAAAGAGTTTTTTTCACAAATCAACTTGCGCTTGCAGGGGCGTGAAATAAAAAAAGAGATTTCTCAACCCATTCTATATGATGTCAAGGTACGAAAATTGTATCTTCCAAAATCGCACCAATTGAAACACCCAAGACTTTTCCATTCTATTTTTCTATTCCTAAAACCTACCAGTGGACACACAAAACACCTTAAATGAACACATTTTGCCTGCAACAAGCCGTGAACATAATAATATAACTTTACTACTGTTTCCTCTCTAAATAACACCATCACACAGTTTTGTGTGTTAGTACAATGCTGGCATTGCATCACATGGAATTATAGTACTCAACGCATTAGGTCTATAAAAAAAACCAATGGTCGCGTCACTCATCTATTCTGCAATTAAGAAACGGAAAAACAGAAAAATTGACCAGAGTGTGGTTCGAACCCGGGACCCAGCTACGGCACCCATCGCCTGGCCGGCAGCACGGACATTGAGCTTACCAGAGCTATCGGAAATGTAAAAGCTTGATATCGGCATTTAAGAAGCTGTCTCCGCCAGGTGCTCTGAAGCCAATAAATAATTATGTAGTTAATTAATAGATTAATAAATTAATAGTCAACTAATTTATCATTTAATTGATAAAAAATTGTTAAATAGATAAATAGTAAATAGATAAATGAAATGATCGATAAATAAGATACAATGGATACATTAATAATGAATAAGTTATTAATTAATTATTAATAATGAATAAATCAATACCTCCATTGATCAAAGTCTTCTCTCCCCTTCCTCTCTCATCTTACCAGGCTGTCGCCGGTTGACCAGTAACGGTCTCTACGGACTGAGACACCTGCAACGCCTGGACGAGCTGGAGTTGACCAACTGCCCAGGGGCCACTTCTTCCGTGTGTAGGTACCTCAAGGACAACCTGCAGCACACCTGGATTATCGAGTAGGGTGTCGACAGATTAGATAAGAGCTGGTCGATCACAGATTACTTTTGTCATTCAGTGAAATTGAAAGGAGATGATCGCTCACGTATTACGTTTGTCAAGTGATAGGAGCTGATCTCTCACAGAGTACTTTTTTCCATCCAATGAGAGCGATAGGAGCTGGTCGATCACAGATTACTTATGTCATCGGATGAGATTGAAAGGAGCTGATCGCTCACATATTACGTGATAGTAGCTGATCTCTCACAGAGTACTTTTTTCATCCATTGAGAGCGATAGGAGCTGGTCTATCACAGATTACTTTTGTCATCGGATGAGATTGAAAGGAGCTGATCTCTGACACACACCTCACTCATTTTGTCCAGCTGTCCTTATAGTGCACAATGTAAGTAGAAGAACCTTCAACATCTCTGAAATGAAGTACGCAATGGTGTTATCGGGTTCAGCCAGTTGGATTTTATCTGTGTGTCTTTTAAAGCCTCTCATGTGGACTGAGATCATTCGATGTGGATACAAGACGGATTCTTTTTTCAGCGATCACTACTGACAAACCATCGACGAGAATGATAAAAACAACACTACCACCACCGTTGCTAAATATGAGCGTCGAATAGAAATGACGTCATCACTTTGAGGGGGGGGGGGTGGTTAAGTTATGTACAAAAATGCCACACATTCATTTTTCTGTTGCACCATCATCACCATTTTTCAATTGAACAATGTGATTATATTATACAATTTTTGAACTTATATTGGTTTTTGGCATCGAGTTCTTGACCATATTATCAAGAATGAAAAATGAATGCAGATGGTCTAGCTTCATTATAATCGTTCATTTTGTGACCGATTTAATACTCTGTATAAACCTAGTTTCGTCCCGAGATGCAACCATAGATTATAGATATAAAGCAGATGGGGAAAAGACAAATGATACGTCATCAAAAACGCCCGAGAGGAAGTAGCCTGTCCGCCATCTTAATGTAGCTGCAACACGGAAGTGACAGGGCGTTTAACGATGCATTTACAAAGCAGTAGGACAGCAGTCATTCAGCAGTAACACAGAAATTGCACAGCAGTAAAACAGCATTCACACATCAATTATACTGCATGTACACTGCAGTGTAACACCGGCAGCCTGAAATAGAAACTTTCACTCCGGGGAATTTTGCCCAGACGACGAGTGGGCAAGCTCTGTTTAACATCGAAAGCGACCGAACATGTCAACACAAATAGTCTAGTCTGTATTACGGTATTCGATATAATTTTTTTGTTTGCTCGATCCCCTAGGCTATCTAGACGAGTCCATATTTGTTGTTTATCCCCGACGAAAGGACCAGCACCTTTTTACATGGTTCTTACGTGTAATGGAGATATTTCGATTTTTCTGCTTCATTGCCTGCGGTTAGAACAATTCCTACTGCATCGTCAGTGATCATGGTGATAATCATAATGATAATAATATTCTATTGATCGCCATGACGAGAGATGGAGGAGAGAGAGAGAGAGTATAGAAGAGGAGTGAAGGGAAGGAAGATGAGAGGGATGGGAGTAGAAGGAGATAGGGAGGGCAAAGTGGGGAGAGAGGGTGGAGAGAGGGGGAGATGGGAAGGACAGAACGAGGAGAGAGGGAGGAGAGAGGGAAGAGAGAAGGGGGAGGGAGAGAGGCAGAGAGGAAGGGCAGAGCGAGGAGAGAGAGGGGGGAGATATGGAGGAGAGAGAGAGGGCAAAAGAGAGAGGGGATGGGCGTGTAATGTGTTTATTGATCAATACCTATGTATGCTGAATGTGTTGAATATTGCACTCTGCACACGACACACTTCGAAGCTGCCCGCCCCAATACCAATGTGTAGAAAAGGGATGAATCCACAAATTTAGACCTGCCATTTACGCGCTTGAATATTATCCAACACATTCAAATTGAGTCAAACTTGAAACGATATGCAGTGCAGAAACGATACGAAGACAAATAAAGCAGAAAAATGAAAACAAAAAACCCCAGAGAAACACAGTCTAGAATTGACCTGGGCGGGGATCGAACCCGTAAAATCAGCATTTTACCCGCTGTCCTTCCCGCCAGGTACTAGGCATCATGGGAACATGACAGTGCTAAGACTGGTTGGTCCGGTGTCCGTATACTGTGACTGGGTGAGATATTCGAGTAAACCCTCCACGTATCAATGTGTGGCGGTACATTAACTTATCTACAGTGTAAAAAGCACCGCCTTTGATGTGGCATAAATATCGTTTTTAACCCTTTCATGGCAATGTCTGATCATAACCAAACTGAAATCTGCAAAATCTTGAAAATGTGCATGTTCTTATACCACCGAACTCAGATTTCAGTGAACTGACATGCCAAAAGCTTGAATTTCATGCTTTTGGCATAATATGTCAGTTCACTTAAAATCTTATTTATTTGATATAAGAACTGGCAAATCTTGAAGATGTTGGTGTCCTTAGCATAGAAAGGGTTAAGAAAGGGGCGTTAAACAGGTAACAAGTTTGCCTGCAGTAGTCAAGCGTCTTTGTGGAGGTACCTTCCTAAACATTCTACCATCTAGCTAGAATATGAATCTATTTGTTTATCGTTTATTGTTCCAGACATTCTTGACACAAATGATCTCCTTTACCCTTTCACAGCGGAGTCTATTTCTAACCCAAAACAAAACATGCACAATCTTCAATAATATATACGTGATCATGTACCAAATAAATCAGATTTCAGTGAACTGACATAATATGTATATTATTCAGGCTTCTGGCATATTATGTCAGTTCCCTGAAATCTGATTCATCTGGTATAAGAATATGCAAATCTTGCTAAAAGATTTTGATGTACTGTATCTAGCTGAGAGTTTGAGAATAAATAACCTTAGCATTGCAAGGGTTAATAACCTTAGCATTGCAAGGGTTAAGCTAATTATTGTGAAATGTGTATCTACCCACCAGTGTCACAAATCTTAGGGAGTGTAGGAGGCGTATCGTCCTACTATCTGACTCCACCAACACGATATTATTATCTAAAACTTATTATCATCCATTTTGGATTATCTTTGTCATATTATTATTGTTATTATCATCACTATTATCATTATTATTATTATCATCACTATTATTATTATTATTATTACTATTACTGTTAGTATTCTTATCATTCTTATTATTATTATTATCCTTATTATTATTTGTAATTATTATTATTATTATTATTATTATCATTATTATCATTACTTTTATTATTATCATTATCAGTATCATTATAATTAGTATTATCATCATATTGGGGTTTTTTTGTTATTGATTTATAATAATTATTATTATTTTTGTTATTAGTATTATTCGTATTATTACCAATATCATTATCATTATTATTATTATCATCATTTTTGTGTTCCATTATTATCATAACAATATTAATAATAATAATAATAATAATAATAAGTCTATCACTATTCGGCTATTATGCAAAATATATGGAGGGTGGATTGACGAGTTTAAAGTTAGATAATAAGCATAAAACCATAACGGGAGTATTGTAATGAAATAGCTCTCTCTCTCTCTCTCTCTCTCTCTCTCTTCTCTTTTTTTATTTTTTTTTCATTAAATTTGTATCAGAGGTTGGGGTTTTTTCTTACATTTTATAAAGTAACAAAGTAGTGGAAAATGATATTCAGTGAATCATATTGTAAGTGACGATTTTAAATTCGATTCCCATACTCCTGGGGTTTTTTGTTGGTTTTTTTTTTGGGGGGGGGAGGGGCGTTGTTATGGTGTTTTTTTGTGGGGTTTGCTTTGTTGTTGTTGGAGGTTGGTTTTTTTTGGGGGGGGGAGGGGGGAGGGGGGGGCTTGTTTTAAATTTTCTTCGAGTCAATAGTTTAGAGTCGCACGACATAGATAAGCAGCATGTCTTACTGTATCCTAGTTCTCAGCACTGCACTAACAAATCTGTAAAGTGAATCCACATTAAAAGTATCCACTGATCCACCTCACAGTGATCCTCTCAGATTTAGGGAGTTGAAGCAGATGGGGCATTATTATGAGCCTGCTACGTCATCAAAAGTGTCCGAAAACGAAGTAGACAGACCATCCGTCTACCATCATGCCTATAACTAAAACCGCCTCGTTTCTCAGTCTTAGTATTCATAGTGTTTGCTTTTTTTTACTTCCGATTGTTCCGGCATAGCACACGTTCGGGGTTTTCGAATGAAATAAAATTAACAACCCAAAAAAAAAAGTAAATGCTAATACGAGGAGGAAAATGGCGACCAAAACATTTCCGCAAAATGCCGGACTATTTCAAAGGGCGGATTTTCCCATCTTCTTTAACTCTCTAGATACTAATTATGAGAGTAAGCCAATATTCCACATCAATGCACTTACTAGATAATTCCATTTCTTGAGTAATTTATGACGTTCTAATTCTTGCGATTAAGTTTCCAATGCGGTTTTCAAGTCTTAACCCATTCACAGCGGTGCAGTTTTAAAAAAATTAACAATATATTCTTATACCAGAGAAATCAAGTTTCAGTAACTGGATTTCAGGATTCTTGCATTTTTCAGTTAA